>JAYMSL010000769.1:0-20957 GCA_036897195.1 Plantago coronopus
ATCCGGTCAAAATCATCTCTTATAGTATTGTTAAAAGTTACAAGTTACACCTAAACTATATCGTTAATAATATGAAAAATTGTATTAAAATAGTTCAATATTTATATATCTAAATATAATTTTTTCTAATTTTTGTATTAGATGATATTTAAGAATAATTAGAAGATAAAAAAGAGTATGTCAAAGGAAAATTTTCATAGACACCCTGGATTCATTATTGATTTTTGAGCATTTTGATTTCCAAATCTGGGAAGTTTCTTAATTAGAACAACATCTACCATTTACAATATGTTCTTCTCTCCAAACAATTGAGCTGAAAAACAGTGAGCATTTCTAGTTCATCTACATAACTAGCAGTGTCAAGTGGTTGGTTATCTGATGCCTAAATCTTGATCAACACTATGTGTCAAGATAATTCAAATCTCATCAGAAGCTTGACAGATTTGTACTTCATCCCTTTGCGATTGTAAAGAGGAACTGCTCGAATACCTTTCCTAAGCTCCCACACAGGGAGGCACGTTTGCCCTGCGAGCTTGCCTTTCCCTGATGGGTCATCTACGCGAACTTCAATCCAAAGTAGAGCCAGTTCTGGAGTTGTTAGAGGGAAGTCGAACGCCTCACCCCATGTGGGGGTCCAGGTACCGACCTCCGTCCCAGTTTTCTTCTTCATTTGATCACTAGGAACACCAGCAATTCCGATCTGCAACACATAATGAAACATCAGTATACGGGGTCAACATTGCAAAACCAGCAAAGACAGTAAGTGCTAAACCGCGCTAGAATGATTGATTACCTTAGCATACAAATCTGGAGGAGAATAACTGTTGAAATGCGTATCAGAGAAATCGCTATACCATCCTTCACCCATGTACATTGTGACCTGTTTGAAAGCAGAACGACGTTTTGATTCAGATACAGCTAGTTAAGCTAATTGGCAAAGGCAAATCACTTATGATTTCAACTCACCTTCAAACTAGTTTTGATAGGCACAACAGTTCCAGGCCCAAAGTGCTTACTGACGTTAGTGTTCGAATCAGACTTTAACAGGAAATCCGGCTTCTTAATGTAACCGCAACCACCATTAGCCCTGAACATTCCATGCATTAACCACAGTGATTTCCCATAGCCCTGTTACATTCATATGTTAACGAAAAGAGAAAAATGGAACTTGTTTCTTTAGGCCAAGATCATGTGCTAAAGACGCATACCTGCATGTTTAGTGCAACCATCTGAGCTCCATGTATCCATGCGTTTAAAGGGTTAAAATTGGAGGAGTCAACACGAATCGCTTTAGGATACACTCTCAACAGGTTCTGTCCAGTGAACCTAGAAAAGAATACAATGTCACAACTTTTTTTCGAAACTCTTGAAGATACAAATTTACTTGAGAAAATGAAAGTTCAGCTGCTAATAAGTCATACCAGAGATTCTCATTCCCATATTCTGTGATGACCTTGTGAAACACTTGCTCACTTAAGCTAAGGCGTTTTGCGCAATGATCAGAATTCTCCTGCAGCCAATCGCGCAACTTCCGCCTTCCATTCCCTGCCAGAATAGCAATTATAGCCCTGTAGTCTGATGCCACTCGCTGCAGTAACTTGCGGTCCCCATCCATACTGTCCTCTCTAACCATATTATCATCCTGACAAATGTAGGCAAGTATGAGATAGATGATACATACAATACAACATAATCTTAGAGAAATCGATGATCTGATTCAACAATCTACTTTACAGTATATACTCACTCACCTTATCACAATTTTGTTTCAAATGTTTAATTTCCCTCCTCCAAGTTCTGTATTCACTTGTTGGATGCTCCTTCTGTGAGTTGATTTCTCTTACTTCTACTTTCTTCACCTCTACACACTCCTTAGGTGGTTTCGTTGATATAATGATCCGTCTTTTCAGTGATTCCGGGGAGGGAAGTTCTCTCATGTTTTCCGGTCCAGTTGAACTGTACAACATGTCTCCAAATGTTTGAGTGATCATCTAGTATCATCCGAAAAAACACGAATTATGTATCAGAGCATTCAATAGTAATACTAGCAGTAAGAACTACTACTGTGTCTATTAGCTAGTCAGCATACCTCTGCTACCAGAGCTTGAAGATGGGGAGTGAGATGATCTTCAAGTGTTATCACTACCGGATAATCAGATGCTACAAACGCATGCTCCTTAATCGACCTCAAACATTTGATGAGCTCCACAGGTGTCGTCAGGGTCCTAGAATTGATACATTTTTAACTTATAAGCATAACCAATTAAGGCACAGATCAATGACTAGGACTAGTAGAAACATTAATGATCTATATTCAGTTCATACCATCCATGTAGAACAATGACATTGTCTTTGGAAGAATTAGGCCAGAGATCCAATTCGATTCCTCTTACACCTCCATGAAGTGCACGTATGATAGGAATATCGCTGCTGTCGCTACTTAGTTGATTACCAGTTAAGTATGTGTTGTGGCTAGTGTATATGAAGTAATGTGATAGCGGAGCTGTCATATCTTGGTGAATCTGAAACCAGAAAACCAAAATGTCAATCGACGTACATGCTTTTTTTCCTCTTTCAAATTAGGCCTAATTAATGAACGCGAACTATAGAGTAAAATTTACCCCGAGTTTATGATCAAGAGGTGAATTGGCATCACGAAGCAAGTAGTTGAAAAAGGCCTCCAGAGTGAGTCCTCTTCTATGAAAAACATGGAAACGTCGCGTCTCAATTTCATCTATGATAGCCTCTGCTTGCTCCAATGTAGCAGCATTGTGTTCTCCTTGCACCTCTGTCAAGAATCGCGTAAGATGCTGGGCACTCATGAAGCCGTTCTCTGAGTATTGTTCGAACAATGAGTTCACATCTGCCGGGGCCTGATGATCAGCGGCGTTGAGGCGGAACCTCCGCCCAAAGCAGAAACGCATTTGGTTCATGAAAGTGAGAAATGGAGTTTGGTTTGAACAATGAACACTTGAAGATGAAGTCCAAAGTAAGGACATTATATTATGATGATGGTGATGAAACAAACATATGGTTTCAGACAGACACGAAACTACCATGTCCCGCCCTCAGATTTTTTTGATTTCTTTACTGTTTATTCTATGATCTTACTACTTCACCCCTCCAAAAATTATTGCTACTAGTATGGACTGGAGCTGGAGCACTGACTACTGAACACAACATTAATGTCCACATAATCTAGCATTTACTATCATTTTATTTTAATTTTATCTCTACATTTTCGTTATATAATATTACTCTGAACTTTACAAGATGTATTATCCATGTATAAAAACTCCGCGTGTTTGCTACGAGTGTACGAGCATGTTAGTGAGCATGTTAGTGTACGCGGACATGAAAACAAAGAGCATATAGTAAAGAAAGTAATTATTGGTTTCTAATTAATTACGATTTTGTGTGATTCGTATGAAAGCGAAAGATCTAGAGCGTGTAATGAATCAGCGAGGTGATTTATAAAGAATGCGTCATCAGTTAAATTAGTTAGGAAGTAATGTAAACATCATGAATTATTATTGTGGGGTTTAGTGCAGGCAGTAACACGCCATCTTTGTCGGATTCCGTGTAATTCACACGGATTCTCAAGAAACAAAAGTATAATGGTTCACATTAACGACTCTGAGAGAGTAGTTTACTTGTTTCACGTGTAGAAACTAGAAACCAGAAAGAAAATGGGAAAACATGGCATGCACGTAATACTACTATATTCTTGACTCCATTTTGTTAGATGTTGTGGGACAAGAAGAAATTAAGTCAGAATTTATGAGTACCAACAACTCACCAATCTCACTGCAGGCATACTTTCTCCATTTACACTGGCAATGGCAATCTCTGCTTCTGCTGCACCATGCATAGCCCCCAGACTTTCACCCCCATGTCCCAACTTGTGCCGTTTCTGAGCCGGTTTAAATGAACATGAACCCTCTTATGGTCAAAACCTTTGTTTTTGTTTCCAACTTGGTTCAACACTTCAAGCCATGAAGTCGTTGATTTTGAGATGAGAGGGAGTAACAGCTGGTATACCCCATCCTCTTAGAGAGACAGTATCACATTACTACATTAGTTATGCACGCAGCACAAATCGTACAGGAGGGGGCAAGCTAGAATTATTGAGAAAAAACAAACACGAGATATTGTATCTAAGGCCCCGTTCAATTCACTTGAACTGAACTGAACTGGACTGAATTTAAGTACAAATTTAAACTACGTAGACAGAACAGAATACACTGAAATTAAGTTAAACTGAACAGGAACTAACTTTGGCATGTAGGCATTAAAATTATCCATAGCAATGATGTATTTCATCATATCCTGACCAATCAAACAGACAACAGTCACATTTAATATGCAGCAAGATTTAAAGCCTCACAGAATAATATCTAGCCATTTTTGTCGTTTAAATGAAGAGATAGCAATGATGTAGAAGCCCTTCTGCGTCCACAGTCCCTTAAAGGCTAAAAGGAAATGCTGATCATTCAATTATTGCTACAATAATTAGAAATCAAACTAGTAGAAACTCTCATAATTGGTGTGCCAAATCAAATGAACAAATCCATTTCATTCACAAACAAACACTTGCAGGTATTCAAAACTTAAACCTTGTGTTTCTTCTCTGTCTATAAGGATGTAGAATATCTAGCAATATCTACTGTATGTTACACAACAGCAGATTGTCCTATACATGCATATATAACCTGCTGTTTGGATTGGTTTTGACCAAGACTGGTAGACTACTATATCCGCAAAGAAACACTCGCGCAACCATCACCAAAGACGAAAACCTGGACTGCAACTTGTAACGTATACAACAAATTTACTCTATAGAGTCAGGCGAATTCAAATCTCATGAGAAGCTTCACGCACTTGTACTTTACCCCCTTGCGATTATAAAGAGGAACTGCTCGGATACCTTTCCGGAGTTCCCAAACTGGCAGGCAAGTTTGACCTGCAAGTTTACCTTTTCCTGATGGGTCATCCTCACGAACTTCAATTCGAAGGAGAGCCAGTTCAGGAGTTGTTAACGGAAATTCGAACACCTCATCCCATGAAGGGATCCAATTATCTTCCGCGGTCTTCGTTTTCTTCTTCGTTTTATCAGCAGGGACTCCAGCAATTCCTACCTGCCGACAGACGTATAAAAATTTCAGAATGGCTGTACAATTTATCATAATAGATTTGAAATAACATGACTTATAATGCTAGTAGGAAATTCGGTACAATCAGATTGGTGAGAGTAGCTCTTGATAAATACCAACATTAATTCAAGGGCAGAACATTTAGATTTGTAAAACACCTCATGCAAAGAATGCCAAATTCTGAAGCATAATAACTTACCCTCGCATATAAATCTGGGGGAGAATAACTATCGAAGTGTGTATGAGAGAAATCATAATACCATCCCTCGCCCATATATATAGTGACCTGTTCAGGTGCAAGAAGTTAAACAAATTGTGAACATCGAGCTCCTCCCTGCTAGCATAAGTCCTCTAGAATTCAACTCACCTTCAAAGTAGTTTTCACTGGTAAAATGACTCCAGGATCGAAGAGTTCACTATCTGAACCAAATTTCAACAGAAAATCAGGTTTTTTAACGTATCCACAACCACCGTTAGCCCTGAACATTCCCTGCATCCACCAAAGTGATTTCCCATAACCCTGTTACAGAAATATATTAGTTAGTTTCATATGTAGCATCAGTTTATCTATGTGCCGTTTTCTTGATGCAGGGAAGGAGAACGGTAACAAATCCAGATATGGCATTGTCCATCTTTGCTAAAAACAAAACTTAGCCAACTAAATCCCCTACTACTTTCACAAGTACCATTGCACAGATCAGCCAATAGAGCTCTTTATATATATAATTAACGCACAAATGCTTATCCTGCCCAGGATTATATCATTACCAATACAAGGCTCACTGCAAACTTCATAAAGTACATTAATTAACTTGGTGAGTTGATAGGCATACAAAAGTTGTATTAGCATGTAAAAAATCTCCATTAACCTAAATAAGAACCTAAAATATTAGGCTGAAGTTGAGCTCATGTTATTTGTCTTGTAAATATCATTGTTTTGACTCTATGATTTTATAGATGTATTTTAGAGTAGAATTTAGTCCACAATCGTTCCCATTTCATTAAATATAGAAATCGTTCTATTCCAATAACACTTAAAGAAGCAAAGATAGGTCTTTTGTTGTTGCCAAATTCACCTTCAATTCAAATACAACAAACTTCATAGATCTACATACTCATAGCTTCACATAAACAATCATAAATCCTTTCGATGAAAAATCATTAATTACTAACCTGCATGTTTAATGCAACCATCTGGGCTCCATGCATCCACGCACTTAATGGATTAAAATTGGAGGAATCAACCCGTATCGCTTTAGGGTATACTCTCAATAGATTCTGCTGGGTAAATCTAGGGAAAATTATAATAAGGTTCCATGTCTTAGTACTTGCTCATAAAGATCCTATGACAAGATAACAAGTACAAGCAAGCATAATAATGATAGCAAACACATAACCGTACAGGAATTGCACGACCAAGTGCTGTTCCTCTATATTTTTTTTGTTCTTTCAATGTGAAAAAATTAATAGGTGGAGTTCATAAGCAACCAAGAGCTCAGCATAACTGCATAACTGACAGGGAAAATTGAGATAAGAACATACATAAATTGCAGGTTTACCTAATAATTTCTTTTCCATACTCTGGTAAGGCCTTTCCAAGGACTATCTCACTTAAGCTCAGGCGTTTGCCACTAATAGAATCGACTCTCAGCCAATCATGTAACTTCCCCTTCGCCTTCCCAGCTGGAATTGCAATCAGATTCTTATATTCTAGTGACATTTGCCGCTGTAACTTTTCCTCCTCACTCTCTTCTTCACTGTCATTCTGCTCTTCCAAGTAATCATCCTGAAGGATACATAGTAAGCAAAAGAAGAGAAAAGAGAGGCTAGTCCGTTAAAGAAGCTGTAATTAAAAACGCACCTTATCAGAATCAGTAGTTTCCTTAATATGTCCAGTTTCTCCACTCCAAGCTTCATTTTCGAATGAAATCTCTATCTTCTCTGACTTACTTTTTTGCACTTCAAGCTTTTTGATCGGAATAGGCGGTTTAGTTTCTCTCTTCCAAGTTTCATCTTCGGTTGAACTCTCTATCCTATCTGAGATGCTTTCTTGTACTTCAACCTTTCTGGTCTCAACAGGTGGTCTAGTTGATATTATAATCCGCCTTTTCAGTGATGCCGGGGAGGGGAACTCTGACATAAGTTCGGGACCAGGGGAAAACAGCACGTCTCCAAAAGTTCGAGTGATCATCTAGAATCAATCACAGAACATGAAAATGTGCACATTTGTCTGCTTCTTTAATTTATTATTCTTAATAGAATTTGCATGTGTACCTCAGCAGCTAGAGCTTGAAGATCGGCAGTAAGATGATCTTCAAGTGTTATTATTACTGGATATTCAGAAGCGGCAAATGCATACTCCTTAATTGACCTCAAACATTTAATGAGCTCCACAGGCGTGGTGAGAGTCCTACATAAAACACATGTTTTAACTCACAGACATGAGGACTAAGAACTAGTGGACAAAGACATGAAATTTGAAGTACAAACTATCTAAAACAATGATCAACAGTAACCTTGTGGCTTTTTACTGCAATAGTTATGGACAGAGGATATGGTAGGCACACGCTGATGCCTTTGAGAAGTAGATAAGCAATGTTTTTAATAGTCAGCACATGCAAAACGTTTCTTAATGAATGTATTGTGATAGCAAAGCTCAAAACTTCATACAGGTTTATAGTTAATGTCCAGTCGAACTAATGACTAGCAAAATAATCAGGAGCACTGGCCTACTATGTGCATTCATACCTTCCATGTTTAATGTCGATATTATCTTTCGAAGAATTGGGCCACATATCCAATTCGATTCCTCGTACACCTGCCTGTAGTGCACCTATGATAGGAATATCACTGCTATCACTGCTTAACTGATTCCCTGTCAGGTAGGTATTGTGGCTTGTACAAATAAAGTAATGTGAAAGTGGAGCAGTCATATCATGGTGAACCTGAAACAAACAAAGCAAATCATTCAAACCTTTAATCAGCCCCTTTCTGTCTGGGTGATGCCATGAACAAAAACACCAGATAAGAACAAACACAGAAAAATATGAACACTTTGTAACCAACAACGTGTACCAAAACGTTCAACTCATTTTTACTTTACTCATACTCCTATAGAAACTTTGCCCTGAGAACACACTACTGTTTTCTATCCTACACCAAACATCATACGCGCTTTTTTTGGTTCGTTTCACATGTATTTATACCTATAGCAATGCCTTTTGTGAATGAATACTACAGTAAAGAAATAGCTAAATTTAGCTGCCAACCTCACTCAGACTTAACTACAATTGCTAAGGGAGCTAGTATTATTCATCTAGAGTCTAGACAGTAACTGAACCATATAACAATTATCCATATTCGAATTGAAGATTTTAGCAGCTAAAAAAGAGAGTAACACTTTCACATAATATAATTGTTTCTAAAATTAAAATGTTAAATCTTTTACCCCAATCTTCTGATCAAGAGGCGAATTAGCATCGGCAAACAAGCACTTAAAAAACGCCTCTAGCGTAAGACCTCTTCGATGAAAAATACTGTGCAAATGTTTCATCTCATGTCCATCCATGATAGCCTGCACCTGCTCCGCCGTAACACCGGATTCTCCCTGAACCTCAACCAAAAACCGCCTGAGCAGATCGGAGCTCATCACGCCGTTCTCCGAGTACTGGTTGAAGATCGACTTCACGTCCGGCGGTGCCTCCGCTGCGGCGAGGCGGAAGCGGCGCCGGAAGCAGAGACAGACTCTGTAAGTTTGCTTGGACATAGAGCAGTACCAGATTCAGAGGGAATTGAGACATTTTGGTATATAGTTCGGGGGAAATTCGATAGAGTGGTATAAAAAATTGGGGTGGAATCGAAAGCAAATGCGATTCCCATTAAGGAAAAGTGGAATGGATAGTATATTGAAATCGGAAGATTACAGGAACATGATTAGACATGAATTACTCGTGGGATTTGGGATTAAAGTAGCGTTTCAAGCTTTATTCGATTCTGGTTTTGATTTGGAGACGAAGAGGAAGGAGAATAGATGCCAACTTTGAACTTTACAGTACTTGGCGCCATTTGGCCGCCCTATTATTATATTTTAGTTTAATAATTAATTAACTTATTAACATTCGTTTATGTATTAAATTTATTGTGATTTTTAGATTATTAGGGATAGTAATAAAGTTTTAGTATGTAAAAATAGAGTGAATCAGTTTAATCTTGACCTTAATTTAGTACAAAATAAAAAATTTACTGTTATACTGAAATTGTACTGGATTAGGGTTTAACCCAATTCTCTAATCGAGTGTAAAACCGTTTGTAAGTTTATGTGTTTAACAATCCCAATTACTATATATACTCCTGTATGAAGAATTTGTACTAGAGTTAACGAATCTATGAACAACTAAATGAGTCTAGACATAGTCCATTTGATAAGTAAAGCTTAAGAAGCCAGATTAGTACTTGAGTATCTTATCAACTAAATTGAGTTCGAGTAACGAGTGGACTTAGATAAGAGATAACGAGACTTGGTGTTACGGAAGGAGTGTCTTGACCCGTAAACTTTAATTTCACCATAATGGCCCTACTTAAAATTGGATCGATTAAAATGGGAAAAAGAGACATATTCGTACGATCTCATGGTGCATTGAATTTTCCACAGCATCAAGAAATGACACCTCAGGTGTAATTAGCTTTGTTAATCTTGTTTCTCATTATCTATGAACTGGAAAATCTTTATTTGCTGTCGACTTAGCGTACAGTATTCTTTACTTGTACCCTGTAAACTTAGACCACTTCCTGGACCTCTACTTTACAAGAAATCAAATCTTTTCTTAAGAGGATAGGTCATAGGTCTTATTCAATTGCAAAGTACGCAGAATGGAATTGCTTTGCTTAACGTGATCTCCACACCATTATGCATTACTTTAGTTTGCCCCAACTGTGAATGTAACATATGTACCATATTTCCGGAAAATTATTAGCTAGACCGGCCCTATTCACCAACATAATTGAATGTCGTCATGATACACGTACGAAGCTGTAGATGTTAGACCGCTGTGTAGAGATTTCAGATGTAATAAGCCACAGCCAGAAAGGGCTCGCTCAAAGTAGCACTATCAACAATACATCAGAATTCAGAAACAAGAGGAAACTTGATTCACATTGCAGTATTTCCTCTGAGATTTACAATAAGGGCAACATTACTGTACAAATAACCTGACCTATTTAATTTCACCACTTGGTCTCACCAGAACCACAAGTGGACTGTGGACGCAAGCACACCCAAAAAGAAAAGAGACGGAAAAATGGATGTCATTCGAACATAAACCGCATAAGAAGCCTAACGGATTTAAACTTCTGCCCTTTTTTGTCGTACAGAGGAACTGATCGTATCCCTGGTCTCAACTCAGATACGGGCAAGCATGTTTGACCGCCAAAATCATCCTTTTCTGATATATCGTGTTCTCGTACTTCTATCCTTAGTAAAGCTAGCTCTGGAACTCTTAGTGGGAATGTAAACTCCTCGTCCCAACAAGGTGTCCAGTCGTCTCCTATTATCCTAGTTTTCTTCTTGGCTGCATCTGCAGGTACACCGACTATATAAACCTGCAAAAGGTGCAGAATGATAAGAAAGGTCTCAAATGTGGCTTTTAACTCCACAAATCAATTTGTCTACAATGTTGATGTATTGTCTAGAAGTACTCCAAAAAGCATGAATTTTATTGCAGCATGACTTGCGAAACAATTTCTTATTTCTTCAAAACTGGTGATGCAATGAGTTCATTGTTTGCAGAAACAGATTGCAGCTTCTGTTCTGTAAAAATAGCGAATTAGCCGCCGAAGTTAATTGGCCTTGGGTTTTATTATTTGTAATTAAACATTTGAAAGCACTATTTATAAAGCTTTCTCCATTTGTCAGTATTTCCCGCAAACAGTGAGATCGATAGTTAGCATGGACTGTTTCCATTTGATATTTCAACTCTTGGAAACTAAATGCTAGCCTTCTCATATACGAAAAACGGAAGTAGTGTAAGGTATTCTAGCTAGCTAACCGCTGTATAGAAGTCTGGTGGTGAATATGCATCAAAATGTGTGTGGCTGAAATCTAAACGCCACCCGTCTCCCATGTAGACAGTCACCTGACAAACAAAACAACTCATAAATTTTCCCTTCTTTCAAGAGAAATAATATTTACCATGGTGGCATTTTTCACCTTCAATGTTTGCCTCACAGGCATTGGCAATTTGGGATCAAACACCTCGCCATTTGGACCTTTCTTTCTTAGCAGGTCAGGCTTCTTCACATAACCACAGCCTCCGTTTGATCTAAATAATCCATGCATCATCCATAGAGATTTTCCATATCCCTGCAAATCAGTAGAATTATGAGCTCAGAGAAATGGCATAACTCAAAAGCCTTTAATGTGAAGTGATCAAATGAACTGTATAGATATCTGGTCTTCTCATTCCGTATTACGAAATGGGTATGGATAGTCCAGAAGATAGAATCGAATGGTTGAATTGGTTCTAACTAATATATTAAATTATAACTTATTCAGAAACATCTCATCTTAGAAGAAAGGACACTGATATAAAAAAAAATCACATTCATGATTCATGTTTCTTCATGGTACACAGAGTAAATAAGACATCGAATGGAGCCTTTATAGGAATCAGCTGATGACATTATCCACTATCTCAGAACCACACATATAAGTTGTATGAATGATCACACTGGCAACCTGAAGAAAATTAGATCACGTAAAAACTGCCAAAACTGCAACATAAATTGGTTTTAACGTCTTATATCTACTAATGCACGGTAAGAAATTAACCTGCATATTGAAAGCAACCATCTGGGCTCCATGCATCCACCCGGTAATCGGCCTAAAGTTTGATGAAGTCACCCGTGTTCCCTTAGGAAATACCCTCAATATATTTTTCTGAGTGAACCTACAGATGAGCAGTGTCAAAAATAATAGAAGGATACTGAGTATAGCTTAAGCTAATACGGTCCAATAAGAAACACTGAAACAGTTTATCTTAAACTTATATTGAAAGATAAAGGGAAGTGAAGTTTCCCTAAATCAGTATAGCATTTTCAGGTAAATAGTATTTAAAGAATTTTTTGTAAATAAAATAGGTCAAGGTACACACCAAACACCAAAATTCAAGTCCTGATAGGAAGGTGCTAGAAAACATCCAAGTGTAAGACATCAGCCTACCTGACAACATCAGTAGTGTATAATGATGCGGCCTTTTCCATCTCTTGTTCGCTCAAACTTAGTCGATTTGCTTTGTCCATCTTGGTTCTTAGTGAATGACTGATTCCCGTTTTCTTTGCATTCCCAGCATGAATGGCAATGAGACGCTTATAATGTGGTGCGGCTAGAATGCCAGATTTAGGCTTGGAGTTATCAATATCTTCATCTTCTTGATCACTTCCAGAGGAATATTCAAAAACTTCGGGTTTGGAAAGGAGGCTTTCAAGAGTCTTTGAACCGGACAAAAAAGGAAAAAGAACACCTTATCATCATTTGTGTATAAAGAAGCATAACTTCTTAATCATCATACCTTATTGCGAACTTCACGATTAGCTGAATTCCTCCTCAACAATACTTCTTCATCAGATGAATTCTTTCCAAATGGTGGTGATGTTTCATCCATATCATCATCTAATCCTAAATGCACTGCATCGGTCTTGACTTTAAGTGCATGCCTTAAGCCCTTCGCCCCAGCAGGAATGGCAACAAGACGTTTATATTCTGGCGCTGCTGCATTGACTGGTTTTGATTTAAAGATATCAATGTCTTCATATTCTTGGTCACTATCACTCTGGTCACGAGAACAAACAAGTACATGTTACAGTTGGACCACAACAAATCTAACACAGATTAAGCAATAATCAAGAACTCATTACATCTAATATGGCAATAAGCAATAATCCTCTCCACTTAACATTTAGCAAGACCTTCTAACAGGATGAAAGTGGCCAAATATAACATGCCACTGGCACGTGTACACATATTGGATCCAATGAAAAAATTCCAAGTGTGAGAATGAATGTTACAGTAATTAAAAGACACAACCCAATGCAACGTTTAGAAGCAAGAATCAAATAACAACTTTCACTCTATACCTTATCATAAATTGGAGGTCCGTCTTCTACTGGATCTGATTTCTGTGGTGCTACTGGTTCTTCATCAGATGAATCTTTTCCAACTGGTGAGGGAGTGTCCTCGTTGTTACTGTTAGATCCTAAGTACTCTTTCGGTGGTTTGGTTGAGAGTATAATTTTATGCTTTAAGGCCTCGGGTGAAGGAAACTCTTCTAAGTGTCCTGACTCTGGGCAATATAACATATCACCAAACACTTGTGTGACCATCTGCAAACAGATTTCATCGCGGATGGAAATCAGCAATAAATGGAAGTTTTGGTATTATGAGATGATATCAAATTGAAATCCCGATCCTACCTCTGCCACTTTCGCTTGAAGGTCTGGTGTAAGATGATCTTCTAACGTAATTATGACAGGGTAGGGAGATGCAACAAAAGCATGCTCTTTAATGGACTTGAAGCATTTGATGAGTGGTACTGGAGTCGTTAGAGTCCTGCAAGTTAATGACAGTTCATACTTCTAGAACATCGAAACTAGATATATTCACTTTCTACAACTTTTACAAGATCGTGGCCATTTGCACAACAATGTAAGCAAAAATGGGAATGAAAGAATATTAAGAAGGAGCTTACCATACCTTCCATGAAGAACGTGGATGTCATACTTTCCAGAATTAGGCCATAAGTCAAGTTCTATTCCCCTAACACCATTTTCCAGAGCTCTTATAATAGGAATTTCGCTACAATCACTGCTCAACTGATTCCCGGTTAAGTATGAATTGTGCCCTGTATATATGAAATAATCTTGCAATGGAGCAGTCATATCATGGTGTACCTGGAAACAAATTGAAAGGGTAAATAAAGTTCGCAACATTTATTTACACATATCTAACAGGAGTTGAACCAAAAAATAACACTCAAATCATTTCCACTTACGCATAACCAGACATAGAAATACTTTCTCACTGATCACTATTTAAATTTCGTACTTTCCATTCATAATCTCATTAACCACTTTTTCATATGTAACGGTATTGAACACCCCTCCTTACATCACTAACAATAAAGTGGAAATTTTAGAATCCCCGGATATTTTGCTTAGAACCTTTCACGTTTACTTCAGCATACGATAAAATGATTTATAAACAAGCTAATATATGAATACATTGACATTCACTACCATCCACTAGCATGCTAAAATATGATAAAATACATTGTTCCATCTACAAACTAAGAATTGTAGCAATATACAACATACAGAAAGCAAATATAAAGCGGAAAAAAACTACTTTAAACAAGTGTGATTGCATCAGAGGAACAAGTCATATCTAGCAATCCAGTCACCAGTGTAAGTGTGATTCCCTCAACCACAATGTTTGGAGTAAATAATATCAGTGCAAGTGTGATTGCATCAAACACACAAGTTTGGAGAATTGAAGTTGATAATACCAATACTGGAAACCAACATAATTGTAGCCTCAAAATGACTTCCAATCACTGGCAGTTGTTACCGAGGAGAATTCTCATATCAAATTACAGTCTCATCACGCAAACTTCACAGGTTAAGCATAACTAAATGGAGCGCGATTAGTAACTATAGCCTCGAATATTATTTTTCATTGTTTCATCCACATACAATCAACAGAGACTAAACTTACTATACTAGTAAGATAGGAAGAAAAAACAGAGAGGAGATAGTAAAAACCTGAGGTAAAATAGGGCCATTAACATCATCCTGGAAAAGGAAATAGAAGAAGTCCTCGAGACTGATGCCGTTCCGCTTGACGGAGTGATGCCGGCGGCGAGAGACCTGCTCAACGATCGTCTCGGCATCAGCGGGCGTAACATAAGCCTCACCCTGGTGCTCTACGAGAAAGCTGAGAAGCTGATCGGCAGTCATATGATCGGCCTTATCGGCGTAATGGTCGAACAAGAACCTGACGTCCGGCGGAGGCTCCGACTCGCTGATCTTAAACTTTCTATTGAAACATCCAAACATTTTGTAATAATTATAACTCCCCATTTCTGTAACCTAACAACAATCTGATCCTACCTCAAAAAATCAATTCAATTGATTCGATTCCAGGTCTACAGATACAATGTAGGAGGATAACGCTTCGTTGATGGAACCAATAATCAGTGCCATTTCATGGTGGTTGCAGATACTGTGTGTGGATTAAACGTGTGATTGGGAGGAAGATGAAGAAGGAGGGTCAAAATTGATGATTCTGGAAAGAGGAGAGAGAGAAGAGAAGAGTTTTGGGAAAATCAGAGAAAAATTAGGAGTATTTGTAGGTGTCGATGGATCGAAAACAACGACAATTAATTCTTCATTGTGACATTGTCGAATCTACTTTGTGCTTAATCTATTGTTTTGTTTAATGATGAAGGCTTCGGCAAAGGTTCCCGCCATCTTTTGTTGTTAGGTTAGGACAAACACAATAATAGAAGGATTTTGTCAATTCTCTTTAAAGTCTTTTTTAATTTATGCACCATTTCTTATTGGAGAAGTCTCGTGATACACACAGATAAATATTACACGAATATCGGTACTTTATATTAAAATATCGGTGATACAATGTATAATCTTGTGTTTTATAAGCAAAGAAAATATATTTAGTTATGAATATCAATGATTTAAGTAAAAATACCATGGAGTTACTTAAGCTCTGCTCAATTCACCTAAAAATATTTGAAATGGACTGAACTGAATGGACCTAAACTGAATTGAACAAAACTGAAATTAAGGTGAATTGAACTTTTTTTTTTTGAAACGTCAAAAAATTTCATTAATAAGAAAAAAGCATAAGAAATGCCCGAAAACAATTACAAAGATAACAAAGACAAATACTCCCTCCGTTCCATTAAAAACTTCCTAACTTTCCTTATTTGGCGTTCCATTACAAACTTCCTAACCCAAATAAGAAAAGTTTTTCCTCCACTCACTAATTTTTTATTAATTAATTTTCCTACTTTATCAACACTTTCTCCACTCTCTCTCTCCTCATTTATCAATTATTTACTACTTTATCAATATAATACTACACACTAACTATTATAATACTAGTATTTCTTAAATTAAGATAAATTAAGTGTTTAGGAAGTTTTTAATGGAACGGCGAGAGTAATATTTATTGTAAATAATGATTTATTGTAAATAAATTATTAATTTCTTTTAAAAATATCACTTTTAGATGGTCTATCGACTCTATCCGGCCCAATTTTTCTCTTATTTGTTTGCAGGGGTTTACAAAAGTTCAATGTCTAAAGATCAAGGAATTTAAATAACCAAAGTGTTTGGGCTTCAATGTTACTAAGTTTCTGTTCAATTCACATCTTTTTCATATTTGTTAAGTTAAGGCTCTGTTCTTTTCAACTTAAGTTCAGTTCCATTCAGTTCAGTTCAAATTAGTTCAGTTCAGGTTTGGTTATTTTAAATTTGTACTTCACTTAAGTTCAGTTCAGTTCAATTCCGAAAATCTCAGTTGAAAAGACAGAGCCTAAATTTAGTTCAAGTTCATCCAATTTAATTTAATTTAGTTCAAGTCAGATAATTTGAGTTCGCATAAATCGAGTTCCGTATAGAAATTTTCTTACGAATTTAACAGAATATAAACAAAGTTTTTCGATTATCTTAAGTGGAACCTAATTAATTACCTGCTCACACCTAACTCATATAAATTGGTGTTGATTCAACTAATTATTCCTTTGGAGTTTGGCCTAATAGTTCAGCCTAATAATTGTTTGAAAAATTACTCGGTTGGCTAAGACTTCAAACTAATTTATCGAATTAGTCAAGAGTTGATTTTTTTTTTAAAAAAAAACTTAAAGATCAGTGCAACAACTACCATCAATCATGATTAAGAGTATTTGCCAAGTCCAAATCAGCTTAACATATACTGTAAGAATATATTCAGAATTCAGAAATTCAATCCTACTGATATCAACTAATCAAGACATTCCACCAATTACACTCTAAAAATCTAAGCACGTCACTTCGACTTAGTAATTGATTTGTTTGAGAAGGTATGGGGTTCGAGCCAAGTTCTTTTTTTTGAGATATAGTTCGAGACAAGTTCAAATAACTTGACTTAGTAATAGCTATCTATCGATTTTCAGCAGATGGCAAACAAATATTCTTTCATTCAACAAAAACCATCTCCACTATACAGTACAGTGCATTCCATTCCAAAGAGATATCCCTCGTTATCCCGAAATCTGGCCAAAAACATTAGCATATCACAAGTTCAGTATGACAGCAATTCTTGATAAACTAGCAGTAGTCGCGAATTCCTACCGATCACATACTTCAATGTTGCATAAATAGAGCATGTACCCGCGTATTTACACCCTTACCCAAAGCAGTGGTTACATTCCAGCAGAGGGTAACGCTGCCATAAACGAATTGTAAGACGATTCCAATTCAAAGTGCAGCTGCATAGACTGCTGCGCAGTAAGTTCATCAGCAGCACCCATTTTCGCCAGCCTCCCCATCCATTCTTTCATTTTCGTCTTGCCCTCAAAATCAGGTGGCAGTATGGTCAACTTGTTTAGAGACGCTGCCAGATCAGATAACAAAGGATGCACTTGGTCAACAGCAACCATGTTCAGCGTCAACGAATCCATAGCAGTAATGAAATTCTGAACACACTCGGCCACACTGGCAGCTGATGTCGTGTTATTCATGGCAGCAGCGGCACTGTGCTCAATAGTGGCAGGAACTCCTGATGTCACGAGCCGATGAAGAGCAGCTTGGCAATCCATCTTGTATGTATCATGAAACTGCTCGATACTGGAAACAATGTATTTCAAAACAGACCATAGTGTCTTGAATTGAGCTATCAACTTCTGGCATTCAACTTCATACTCTGCTGGAGATATAAGATCACGAA
The DNA here is from genome assembly GCA_036897195.1 of Plantago coronopus. Classification (NCBI taxonomy): domain Eukaryota; kingdom Viridiplantae; phylum Streptophyta; class Magnoliopsida; order Lamiales; family Plantaginaceae; genus Plantago; species Plantago coronopus. The sequence goes on from JAYMSL010000769.1 coordinate 18,154, forward strand.
CGTAAGCCTTCTCAAGCTTCTCTGTCGTTTTTATAATCGCGAACAGCTCTGCGAAATTTTCAAACATTTCTCCTTCGCGTTTATCATTCCATAACTTAACATCCATTTTGTTAGTATAGAATTATAATCAGAGAAGAATCTAGTTTTTTTTTTAATTAGATTAAACTGAATAGAAACTATAAACTATTAATTAGTCTCTATATATAGGACTAAAATAATATGAAACCTAGTTGGAATTGGAATTCTAAACTTGAAATAAACTATTAGCTAGTACTGATAATATACGATATACAATAGCGATCAGTAACATGAGCACATTATATAAACTCAACTTCACTCTTAAACTGATGATTTATAACACAAATCGACAAAAATCTGAATTATTTGAAATACTATCTGAATGAAATCAGCAAACACTGATAAAAAAAGAAAGAGAATGAAATCTGCAAATTTAGAGCCTAGGAATGAACCTGGATTTGGGAATGTTGTCCGCAAAGGAAATATTGGGCGAGCTTCGGAGCCCGGAGGGAAGAATTGCAACGCCTGAAACACGAATTATCGGCGACGTTTGGATTGAACAGACCGCAGAAGAATGGCATGAGTCATCGACTCACGCTTTGTTCCATTTAACTAAGTTTCAGTCGTCACCATTCAATCCAGTTCAGTTTAAGTCTGCATAGTTTAAATTTATACTTAAATTCAATTTAGTCCAGGTCAATTCAGTTTAGATGATTTAAGGTGAATTGAACAGGCTCTTATAGGCTGAGCTTTGGAGTTTGGAGGTCGGAGAGAGAGAGGAGAGACGAATATACTTCAGTTTCTTCTCTTTTACACCTAAACACACATACCAGCATAAGCATAGCACAAGTTCAATAGGACATCAATTCTTGATTAACTAGCAGTCACGAATTCCTACCGATCACATAGTTGCATAAGTAAAGCATATGCCGCTTATTTACACCCTTACCCAAAACAGTGATTACATTCCAGCAGAGGGTAATGCTGCCATAAACGAATTGTAAGACGATTCCAAATCAAAGTGCAGCTGCCTAGACTGCTGCTCAGAAAGTTCATCAGCAGCACCCATTTTTGCTAGCCTCCCGATCCATTCTTTCATTTTTGTCTTGCCCTCAAAATCAGGTGGTAGTATAGTCAACTTGTTAAGAGACGCTGACAGATCAGATAACAAAGGATGCACTTGGTCAACAGCAACCATGTTGAGTTTCAACGAGTCCATAGCAGTAATGAAATTCTGAACACACTCGGCCACAATGGCAGCTGATGTTGTGTTATTCATGGCAGCAGCTACTCTGTGCTCAACAGTGGCAGGAACTCCTGATGTCACAAGCCGATTAAGAGCAGCTTGGCAATCCATCTTGTATGTATCATGAAACCGCTCAATACTGGGAACAATATCTTTCAGAGTTGAAGATAGTGTCTTGAAATGAGCAATCAACTTCTGGCATTCCACTTCATACTCCGCTGATGATATAGTATCACGAACGTAAGCCTTCTCAAGCTTCTCGGTCGCTGTTATAATCGCAAACAGCTCTGCGAAATTTTCATACATTTCTCTTTCGCGTTTGTCATTCCATAGCTTAACATCCATTTTGTTCGTATGCAATTATTGGACTGGAGAAGAGAACAAGACGCACACAAAGAGAATGCAAGCTCGTCACTGCATACAACAGAATGGCCAAAACATTCTCAGTTTCACAATGTTTTTTCTTTCAATTCGCACACTATTATAAACTATCAATTAAATCTGCATCTGACATGGCTCGAACCCCATACCTACCACTTGCAACTCCTCTACTCGAATGTTATTATCAGGTGTAGAAGAAGCTAGTAATCGATATGCAATTATGCATGATGCATCACTATACAGACAGGATGGATACATTGTTATGCATCTATATACAGATAACATATCTACGTATCAAATTATCACAACCAGTAGAATTCGTAAAGTGACAGATGAACCATAAAAGTACTCATATTGTGCAATTAAGTAGTGAATCATATAATTGGACAAGACAAAAGCATCACAAAAATGAACTGAAAACTGAAGGTACAATACGCAGAGCAAAATATGTTATGCATAGAACAAGGACGGGATCAACTACAATAAACAATTCAATGTAGAATCAAGTCAATTCAGAGAATTCTCAAAACATGAAAAGTTAGGGTTCATGCAATTTTACCTCAAAATCGGACTATCAGATGGATTAAGTATTGAATTGAAGCAGGAATCAACAAGAGGGTTGAATTTCGAAAACGTGGAGACCTGAATGATTTTGGGAAGAAATCAGAGAGAAGGAAACAAGGCGTGCTGCTGTATTGCTGTGAATTCGCGCTTCATCTCGTAATTTTTTTGGCCATTGGTCAAAAATCGGCTCAGCCCAAAACGGTGTGTTTGGGTCATTGGGTGATTTATTTTATTTCGATTAAGAATTCGATGTATTTGCAAAATACAAATATGCATATTCTTTTCGAGATTTAAGTGTTCACAAATAGCGAGTATTCTTAGACCTGCTGCATTGCACACGATTTCAGAGCCGGCCACGTTCATTTTTGCCACATTACATGGCTCACCACACGGTTTTGGAGCGGTTTGGGAATCACGCGGTTTGGGAAACCGCGGTTTTCCCATGTGCAGCAGCCATTAGGCTGCAGCCAGGGGGCCATTTTTTTTTAGTATTTTGATTCTTTTGTTTTTAAAATTTAAAACCCTCTCATTTTTTTAAATGTCAATAACTTTCGCACCGTAGATGCTAAAAGTAAATAAAAATCACCAATGAATT
>JAYMSL010000770.1:0-20950 GCA_036897195.1 Plantago coronopus
TTTATTTGTACTTCCCACTCCATTTCAAAAACCCGTACTATCCTTTCAAAGTTTTATCTAAAAACGAAGCGCAGCTCAGTTGGTAAAACGCTTCACTTCCAACCAATAGGTCGGGAGTTCGAGTCATCCCTTTGCCGTTTCAAAAAAAAAAAAAAAAAAGCTTCTCATTTCCATTTTTGCAAATCCACTCTCCACTCCACTTTGCTTATACCCTTTGGCTATCTCCACCAGCTTTTGCAGGTGGAGTAAACCTGGGTGAAAGGCTCAATGAGCATTTCACCGCGCCTTAACTGTCTCACAAGTTTTACTTAATATTTTTCTTATCACTGATTTCATTAGTAATTTTCATTTCAATTGCCAATAATACTGAATGCTATTAATATTATTTCATTTTCACAGTTTCAGGTGGAAGTAACTTTGACATTGTTGGGTAGATTCCGTGGTTTTTCTATCGGTTCATATAAGTATTTTGTACTTTAAAATATACATACATCGTTTTATAGATTTAATATAATTTAAATTACAATATGTAGGATGTATTTGATAATCTAAAATCTGAAAGTAAATGATAAAACAAAAGAAAATGTGTATTTTGGCTGGTTTTACTGGTGGAGTAGATTTTTGGTGTTTGGGTTTAGTAATGGAAAAGGCTAATGTGGCTGGAGAGAGGTTTTAGTGGCTTTTACTGCTAGATAAGGGTCTTATAACAGTCATGTTTACAAATTTACCAACCTACTACCCTTTCTTTTGTTCTTTTATTTCTCCATTTATACAAGAATAAGTCTTCCATTAGATTATCTAAACTAAATATGTAAGTTATATATAGACTGATTTGTGTTATTGACTATAACACCTACTTTATACCAACTAATAATTTTCTTATTCCTTTCTTCATTTAAATAAGATACCCAAACCTAGTTTTGTTAACCTAATTACAAAAATGAGATTCCTTAGATAGGTAGTGGGGGCGGGTGAGTAGAATTAAGGCAACTTCTCACATTGTGCGCACGAGAACAATTGCTGGAATTTATATATTACGTAGAGTACCGGTAGGAAATTCTTACTCCATGGTCCCTCTTTGGTAAATCAATGGAGATACACTAGTCACTATCCTAGTACGAGAAACTGATATGGGTGTCAGACCAACCAATGAACCAAACCACCTATCTGGAGTCCACAGTGTACATTATTAGTTTTGAAGTCAAAGGTAAAAGAAACAATTTAAGATGAAAATGTATCTGACAAACACCAACACGTGGATCAGTGGATGCAGATCACTGTGGCATCAAGGGTATTTTCCAGAAACACGAAGTCAAATATAAGACTGCAGAAGACAGCATTGACAGTGTTGGTGCCATGGTTAGAAAGGGTGTAATATAGTAGGTTTTTAAGTTTATCTATATACGGATGTTCTATTCAGGGGTTGTATGTTTTAACAGATTAAGCTATTTCTTCTGCCAGCTACTTAACAAATATTCATTCTCTGGCCATGGTAAAGCATATCCAGGACTTCAATGATAAACCTTATGTCTCTTGCAAGGATCATCAGAACTATAGCTATTCGGCACTATCTGCAGAAAAGAACAGCCCAAACAACTTTTTCTATGGTAATCTAGAAAAGTTACACGGAGTGTTTGGCACTATGTTGGGAAGCTGGTTTAAACCCCTAATCGAGTACAGCAGTAAATTTTGTGTTTGGCATTGAGATAAGGTTAAGACGTTTACTCTATTTTTACGTACTCAAAACTTTGGTTACTACTCCTGGGTTAAGGAATCCCGATAACTCTAAAACATAACCGAGTGCCAATCAATCCAACATTCTCCATTAAAAAGATAATTGATTTTGGCTCGTTCAAGGAAAACTCCCATTTTCAAGGAAAAGGCAGGAGACATATGAAACCCACAAGCTTCACATCTATCAGATATTTGGAGAGGTTTCTAGATCGTTGACAGAGAAGATGGCTAGGCACTTTCTTCAAACATCTTTCCTAGAAAATGGCTGAAGGTACCCCTATAATACATGTCTCCTGTATTATTTGTTCTTCCGGGATTTCATTACTTTACGTGTGATCTTTCGTATTGATTCCTTTTCACATTCTTCTGGCAAATGTTGTATTTCAGTCAACAGCATTCAGATTGTACATAATGTCGATAGCATTCTATTCACCAAACTAGATGAATGTTCACAGTTAACACTGCTCACCCCATATGAAATGTATTGTAACTTTGGCTCCTCTTTTAAGCATTTTGCAGTTAGTGACAACTTCCATTTTGGTCTCACATTATAAAGACTTGGACAGCAGAGTTAAGGTTGGAACTTTTCTAAAATGACACCCTCCTGTTTAAAAAATTTAAAGGCCGCACATAATGCCCTTTCCAGACTTGGGTTTGTGGCACTTGAGAGCACAAACATCACCTGGGAGCTTAGATAATGATGTTCTCATATTTGTTGATCATATTAACAAAGGGATGTATCTTTGACTCTCTCTACCACAATCAGAACAATATGAGTGGTGTGTGTAAAGCTACAAGGAGAGAGAAATTCCAACCAAACAAACTAAGATTTGCGCACCTACATTACACCCTCCTCTCACTGATGAAAAAAAAAAAACTACAGGAAAAGAAGTGGCACAAACAATCAGAAGACTGCCAGGGATGTTTAGATTATTAATTAGTGAAACCCAAGGTCCTGGACAATGATCTTAGAGCTTCCGGATATCAACCACTTAAGTCTCATCCAATAACAGGGTTGTTTTGGTAATTTGTCCCCCTATTACTGGAAATGCATGGGACAATATGGGGCATGGACACCATGATAATTATATAACTAAATATTGGAAAATCATAAATTCGTAACTATAACTACACTATATAATTTAAAGTATCTCACCAGCAACACTATTCAACATCTGAAGAAGGCAATGCTGCTGAAAGGACGAAACATAACCCACTCCCCAGCCTTTCAGATCAATTTGCATAAGATGCTGAACCTGAGTTCTGGGCCTTCCATTACGAGGTTTCATGGGTGAGATATTGTATCCGCCGCCTGCAATTGGCAGCAGTAGTGCTTCATGATGACAATGATAGAAGTCCTTGAATTTTTTTTTAAAAAAATACTTGGAGCTATACATTGAGCTCAGGAAATAATACTCATGAAACATGACATGAAATTTAGTGGCAAGCCCAGTTGAACTTAAGAAAATAAAAGAACCACACCCATCCCTGAACCAAACCTCAATTAAACGTACTCTCAATATTAGCTCGCACATATCCTGGTTGTGGACCACAATTCTCATGCTCCCTCGAACGAAATAGCACAACTGCAGGGCCACGGGCGACCAATAGAAGGATTTCAGAAGCACATAGAAGGAAACCGCAGTACAAATGAAAAAGTTCTCAAAATTTTACCGTAGCTTCCATCATCATTCCGACGCCAGTAGCGTACATAACAGAGGTCCCGCGGCCATACAAACCTGTTAACATACAGACGGAAATATATGACATTTGTGACTAAATTCTGTGGTTATAACATGAAGAATACATTGATTGCGATTAGACTTATCTCAACCTTTTTCGTAAAAAGCACAAAACTTATATCTAAGTCACAACAAAATCATGAATTATGTAGACATACATTTGAACCAGAAAAGAAACAGGTTAGACTCGGTATCATCAATCCCAGCAAGGTCGTGCAATCCTATCCCAGATTAAGTAGGCCTCTGCAGAAACCCCCCAACGGACACTTACACTGGGAAATAACACTCTAACAGGATCCCGTTCGACTACAACAGTCTTTTGAAGGCAATATATTAAAACAGTAAAAGGCCCCCCCCCCCCTAATAAATCCTCTCTTTTTAACTCTCCCTCAAACCTGCTGCTCTATGGTCAGATCCTTCAACTAACGGTGTTGAACACTCCGGAAATTATGATTGCTGGATGGTTACCTACAAATTTCCAATTAGCTTCTACTCCTTGACCTTGAAGTTCAACCGGAAGGGTAACGGAAAAGAAGTGTCACGGCTGTCCAGCTTCCACTAACCCAATATATCTGATCGGGCGTGATGCACAGCTATCCGGTATTGATAATACTGATTAGACTTTACATTCAAGAACAAATAGTATCTAACGCAAGCACAAACTCATACTCCGTGCGCACATTTAAATAGAGCCAGCATGTAATGGACAATAGCACGTCTCTAAATAAACTGAGATGATCCACATTATATATATTTTTTTTTTTGAGAATATCCACATTATATCACATTCCCTTATCTTGCACATTAGAGCAAGCAGTGACTGCTGATAAACTCAATACAGACCCCCCATCTTCAAATTTTTCTTCTCCTATTGAATCAGAGTAGTAACATCCATTAACCTCTCTCCAAAAGGGGCATTATCCTCCTTCAGGACGTCACTCACAAGCTGATTCAAATATAATAAACTTAAAACTTAACAATAGATCCTAAAAGTGCATGATAATACCGGCACTCAAATCACATAAAGCAACTCCTCACTGGAGTGCCTAAGACCATAACAAGATATTACCGACACTGGAGCACCCAAGATCCTAGAATTGAAAACTTTTACCGGCACTCAAATTGCATAAGAACAACCTATCGCTGGAGCACCTTCTTACGACAGCATATGAAGCCTTAGCTTAAACCCAGAGGTAAGGAGCAACTCTTATAAGTTTAACCTGTTATCATATGTGGTACAAGTTTGACTTCAGGTTCCAGACTTTCTATTTCCTCATTTTTTTTGCTTTAGAACAAAGTTCCCTACCATGTGACTAAGGTCAAATCTCTATGCAACACCCCACCGCATTCACCTATAGTTATAATTCCCTAATACTTCTTCCCAAGAAAATTACCTGTAATTAAAAGCAACCCCGATGACAAAATAACAGGCTTCTCACTTATTCTACGCAACAGTCAATGCGTCAAAACTCATGCCATAACTCAATCCAACCCAAAGTTTCTTCATTTGCTAGACCCTACACTATTATACAACTACAATAACCTGATACATGGCCAATTATAGCTGATCAGTAAGTCTAATCAGAAACACAATGAGACAATTCAACCATCGATCAAATATAATGTCCTTACTACCATCGAAGCTACTCTATTGTTAAGGCCCTTGTATTTAACATGGGGAAATTATATTTTCCAATACAGATTTAGATACATTTAGGAGGATGTTACTTAATCAGATTGAAGGAAAAGACAGTTGAGAAGAGGAACAATTACGTTGGAAACCAGTCTAATTGAAGTCGGTGGTAGAGTATGGCTGTATGGCCATCTACTTCTTCAACTAAACTACCGTACTGGAAACTGCAATCCCACCTGCAATAGTTGTAAACTCCTGTCAAATATATATCACAGGCCCAGAAATATCAATGCATAAATTATTTGATAAACTAGACTTTGCTCAGGCTTTTTCTTAAGTAGAACTCACATATCATATCATTTTGTCAGTTAAAGCAATGCTTTGAACACATTAAGGTCCAACAGAATACTAACTACAAAGCCCAAATCCAAACCCAAAGAAATTAGAAATTTAACGTCAGAGAATCTGTAGAATGTAAATACTTAATACAAAAATATAGGCTTCTTTACCAACATAGTTCATGACTTCACTACATGACAACATTGAGAATACATATAAGCCTATATAAAAGAAATTACTTCACCACACTGAGACCAAGGTTAAAGAAAAATCTTCAAGTATTTTTATCCAGCTATCAATTACGACACTTCATAGACAGGAATCGGTCTTTGTAGCAACGTAATGGACATGACAGGTCGATTCCAATTACAGGATAAGAACAGCAGGAAGCCAAGTTCGGTTAGGACATCCATGAGGTACCAAACTTTAAAACAAACCCCTTATACTCAAATATAGATGCATTAAACAAAATCACATGTGCGTGATCTCTCTGCCGGCACGAGCAAAAGCACAATCATGGAAATTTACCAGATAAACATAGGTGCACAACAGAAATAACTTACTCGGATCGTGTTGCATCCATGCTCATTACTAGTTCAAATGTTTCCTCGCATGTAGCCTCTACTACTCCAACAGCTTTCATTGCTCTACTACAGCTCTTCGGCTACACCAACAAATACAAAAGTCTTGAGAATAAGGTATCTACAGAAGTCATTCAGGCACACATTGGAGTGTATTAGGATCCTTACAAGTAAATCTACTTCAAGAAGCTCCTCAAAAATCCGAAGCCCTAGAAAATAGGAATGAGGAATCTTTAAGTCAATATGTCCGATTCAATAACACATTGAACTACAAATGCTGTTGCTTGCTTTCTCCACTCATCAATTGGATCATTGGAAGTTAAAAACTATGTAAATCAACTTGCCATTTTGGCACTGAAGAAGGCGCCAAAACTTTCTAGAGAATGCCTGATTGCTGGAATTCTGATTGGCTAATTCCGAGTCCAATTCCTTTGTCCAATCAAAAATCGATTCAGGAGGACCTACATATTGAATTTGGAAATAAGATATAGGTATTAAGTATTAATATAAATTCCATGAAGCAAAGAATAAAGCGGAGAAGCAAAGACAGTAGAGATAACACTACCATTCCCAATGGTTGTTCTGCGCATCAAACTTGGACGGGCCTCGTCATCATCGTCAGCGGCACTAAACCTGCACCAAAGTATGGTCAACAAGCACATCAACACATACAGTTGTTAAGCACTGAAGCAAGATGATCATGATTTCTGAAAATAATATATTGTTATTCAAGTCCACCAGGACATGTGTGGCATCTGTACAACGAATGATGTTGGTTGGTACAAGAATATGACATAGGGGAAGAGCTATAAGAAGCAATAAGGATTGTCGATTTTAGAATCATCTTGCTTTCATGAACCATTTTTTTTAGATGAGATGTATGCATGTGTATACAAAAACAGGACATGAGAGCATTATGGGAGTGTTTCCCACAGCATATAAGTTGCAACTAACAACTTAGTTTAAGGAGTACTTGGATTTTGAGCGTTAGGAAAAGCTTGAACGTTGGCAAATTTTCATAAATACAGCTAAATAAGTTGAAGTTAGAGAAGTTCGCTGGAACATTCTTATGCAACTTCCAAGTTGTTTAATAAAAAAGGCTGAGTTTGCAAAATATCTTCTTGCAACTTCTTAAACTTATAAGTAGTTTCTGCAAACACCCCCATGATACCATCCTCACATTTCAGATATGAGAGGAATTATGTGATTAAACCAGAAGGAAAAAAGTAAGTTAGATTTTCCTAATCACGTTTCAGTTCACTTTGCATAGACCCATCAGATTCAGTTGATCATACCTACGTGCAAAACCCCAAATCTTATTTCTGGCATGTAGTCATTATATAATACAACATAGTGCCATCACATATGTGCTAGTCCCTCCATTCTATCAAAAACTTCATGTTTGCACTTTGCAATTGCCACACCATTTTTGGAAAGATGATTAAAAGTAGATCATTGGTTTGTAACATTGTGAGTATGACATTTAATCACATAAAATCTTAACTTTTTCCCAAACTTTTATCTATTATTAATCAGTTTTCTAAAAATGTTATGGCAACAGGATGCTTTTGAGAGCACGAAGTAAATGTTAATGCTAAATAATGCCCTGTTGTGTCTAGGGTACAGAAGTGCAAACTTCAAGATTTTACATCAAGTGAGTGGTCGTACAAACTTCAAAACCATGAGTTGCTGGAGCACTGAATCTAACTGCAGCTACTAGAGTTTGGATGATTGCTTTATAACATAATGGATTCTTAAATCCCAAAAAAAAATCATGTTCAGTGTGCATAGGTCCATGAATATGAAACATTTCTCTGTCTGATTTAAAATCCAAGAGAATCAATAGCATTAATCCTATTTAAACTCTTCAGGTTAATGAGTTGCACAGACGTCATAACAAGATTATCAATCGACAATTCAAGCGCCCTTGTCTAGAACATATATAAAGCGACATACTTGAAAGATTCATGAAAGCATTGGCAAGAATTAAGTTTGCAAAGCAAAAGAATTATTGTCTTTGGCACAAGCCAGATTAAAGAATTCTCGTTTTATCCACAGGTTATTGCTTTCTCAATAACTTTATATTCAACATAATCTCCAAGAATTGAACACATAATACTTACTGGCTCTCCTGATCTGAAGACGAAGCATTTCTCCCGTTCATTGTACCAGATTTATATTCAAAAGACTGGTATTTGTTTCCATTAGTAGCTTGTGAGTCTTGATGCTGCATGTTACACCATGCAATATGTAATTTGAATCTCTCATAATGGACCATCAAAAAGGCAGCTTCGCCGTCACAGTAAACAAATTTCAAAGTTGTAAAAATGTTGAACTGGGAGACAACAAAAATAAAGGTACCTGATCAATTACAGACTCGATTTTTTCTTTCCAAATGAGAGCTTCCTGTATATTAAAAGCAGCCATCTGAAACAAGTAACATTGAAATGTTAGATAGGTTGAATCAGAATATAAAATATCCAGTCTATGAAAATGCTCAGTGCCCAGTGGTTGGTGACATATTTCAGGCTACAAAATATTATGTGTTGCATCTGTGATCAACTTCCCTTCTCATATACTGTGTAAGAAACTGAAAGAACTAACAGTTTTATAACCAGTTGAGATATAGTGTTAGCCAACATCATCATGACCTTTCCTTCAGGAGAATGTGTCAGATGATCAGTTATGAATCAATTATCTTTTATATTCTTTTTCACACAGCATGCATCTGCTAATAAGAGCACCAGGAATTCGATAAAGTTGCTTATTTGCGGACTTAATGTGCGTTTGGCTTTTATAAAATCAAATTTTAAAGTTTATAATTTACTGTTAATATCTTAGCAATAGCAACTAATCTGATTCAGAATCTTCAAAATGTTTGATCAGTGTATTTATCTGAGAAACCACCAGAATCTTATCATAGTAAGTCTACAAGGAAATTCTTCAACTAATCTACATAGACAACACAAATTACCACTAAGTTGACAAATAAAAGCTCCTCTTCAATACTTCGAGTGCCACTGGCATTAAGTAACTCTTTTACAAGTATGCAAAACTCTCTATCTACATAGTCATACATCTGATCCTCCAATTGAACCCTTATCAATTGAACATTAAATTCGTAGGAAGTGAAAATATACTCCCTCCGTAGCAGGACTGACCCCTCTGCTTTTCAGATGGTGTGAATAACTACACTTATTCTACTTTTTTTTAACCCACCAGCTTAAAATACCTTCATTTTGTTCATTCTTGTCATAAAATAATACTTGCAGAGTGTTTTCACTCGTTTTCTCATTTTCTTTTCTATTTCTCTGAAAGACCATGAGAATAGCAACAGGGACAGTTAGACTGGGAGAAATGGAATATCAAAGATCATAGATACCCTAAGGCAGACCGAATTTATGTCAAGAAAATAAAGTCTCGAACAAATTATTTGAAATTCGAAAATACGCACCGTGATTCGGTTGTATTTATCTTTCTTGTTGTAGACAGACAGAACGTAGACCATCTGATAAAGAAACCATAGGCATTAGTTAAATAAGATATTGCACAGAGCACGTGAAGTGTTATCATCGAAAATTGATCAGCAAATAGAAAAACCACAAAAATGATTAATATAACAAATCTACTCTACAAGCCCAGAAGCAATAACTGTTTGATCAAACATTAATAACTCGGTGAATGCATGCTTCAAAGCCAGTTAATTATATAAACCAAGTGGTGAAGTGGAAAGGAGGTTTTGCCTGATTCATTGGGGCATCTAAACCCCAACTGATAATAATAACATAAGAACTTTTTTGCATAAAATAATTCATCAAACAATGTTGTAACTGTAAGGATAATATTAGTTGTAGATTGCTCAAGTTTGATGTACAGCCTCCTACTGTGCAAATTAGTCATCCACTGATCATAAGCTGAACACCAAGCCCAATATGTAATAACTACGAATTGAAGCGCAAATCTAATGAGCCTTCTTCACTATGATCTGGGTATTAATCTGCAGCTCATACAGTTACTGCTAATGTCCACACTTTTGTAATGAACTAATACATCTGATCTTAACGTACAATTGTATCATAGTTTCTCTAAATATAATGAATTCGGCTTAATGGCAGATTCATAAATTTAACTAGCTATAAACCCCTTAGTAATTATAATTTCACAGACATTTCTTTGTGACATAAGCAAGTAAACAGTCCAAAGTACCAATGCTCAAAGCATCCTTTATTCTACTTCTATATAACAAGCCACTGAACATATAGAAGAAATTTATAGATGCACAGCCAACAAAAAAATAATAGGTATATTCTAAGCCTTTAACATCCCAACCTCCAGAAACTACTTCTGGGATAACTAACAGCACTTTTTTTAAATACAGAACCTGTACCACTGCTGGCTCAAACTTTACATCCCTTGGCCTTTGAACTATACAGCATGATGCCCAGCTGCTTAGCCAACAACACAGTGCTTGCAGGAATTTAAAAGTTCAAACCATGGGGTCCGATTTCTACTTCTCAAGATGAACCCAATTCAAATCTTGAAACTTATGACAAGGTAATATTACATCTCAACACTGAGGCAAAGCCAAAGCTCAAGAAATCAATCAATGAAACCATACAGAATACATGCAATATATATAAATTAATAATTTTCATAATACTTATAATTATTATCATTGTTATAATTACAATGATGACACAAAGACTTGTTGCAGACGACGGTCTCTTTTCAACTTAAAAAGAGACGTACTGATGTTTTTAAGTAAATCCATGATTTTTTTAAGTAGAGCGGTAATGTTTTGAAAATATAATTTATTTACTTATAATGTACTACATAAAATACCCCAATGGTTGTGACTAAACCACATATGTTATCAGTTATATGTATAATAATGTTTGCATGGCCCTAAATAAAGACCGTCTCCATGAGTCTAATAATAATAATAATAATAATAATAATAATAATAATAATAACAATAACAATAACAATAACAATAACAATAACAATAACAATAACAATAGTAATAGTAATAATGAGCATAATAATAATAGCAATAAATAATAATAATAATAATAATAATAATAATAATAAATTAATAATAATAATAATAATTATAATAATAATAATAATATTAATAATAATAATAATAATAATAATAATAATAATAATAATAATAATAATAATAATAATAATAATGTGAAGTTGGTTGCTAGCAATTCATCTCAGCTTTTCTTTCGTTGTGACAGACTAAAGTCTACAAGAACCATTTTTTGCACTTTGAGATCGACAATCAATACTTCTAGCAGTATCATGAGAAACATATAATATCTTAACTTTGGTTGGTTAATAAACAAAAGACGTTGAAAATTGAAATTTCTACAAAAGTTCAGCATCAAGCTTCTTGTCAGTTGGATTCTAAAGCCAAAATTAGTGTACGAAGTCATGTCCGGTTAATATTCTCTTCTGGAAAATTCAGATTAATTTGGAATATCCTGTCATTTCAACATCATCACTGAAAGATAGCACATTTCTCCATGAAAACGAAATGACGGTTGCCCAAAAGTCATCATGATAAAGATTCTATAACATTGTTATCTTTTTATAGATATCTACAGCATATGGTAATGGTTAACAGTTAACACAAGGATAAATTTAGCTGAAAAGAACAATTGGTTTACACCATTCTACATGTGTCAGGCAAACCAGATACTTGGAAAGAAACATAAACAAATTGAATGAATACTCACATGTCCATGGTGTGTCTTCAATCCCCGATCCTCCACCCTACAGTTGCCATCTATAAGAAGAGTCTTGATTGGTACCTATCCACAAGCATGCCACAATCAAAAGCTATAAAATCCCTATTCTGATTTGAAGTTCACTTACTGCCAAAATGCATAAATCTTTAATGAGAGGCATAACAGTCTACCACATGAACACAGCCACAAGATCCCCCAAAATATCTTGGCGGAAGAATTTAGTATTCAAATAATCTCACCAATTCATTTTAAACTAGCAATCTGTGTGTCCTTGAGGAGGGCAAAAAAGCTTATATATACGGAAAACTGAAGAGGGACGAACACCAAAACAAAATTATGTATCATAGTTTACCACATTATCTTGGGGCTTCTTCTTGTAGTATGCCAGTAACCGGGATTCCAGCACAAAATAGCGCATGTGAATGAATGATCTCCCAATTTTCCTGCGCCCGTACCGGACCATCCATCCTTCATACACCACCTTCGACATTCCCCCAATTACAATTGCCAAAATTGCCACAAATGCCAACCTCTTCTTTCCTCCAACACTATACTTTCCCTAAAAACACTTCAAAACCCTCTGAAAGAAAAAAATCACCAATAAGTTCCAGAAGCTCAGAAACAGCTCTGCACTTCCGAGAACTCAATCAACCTATCCCTTTCACACTGGATCGATCAATCAATCAGCAAACAACAAAGCACCCACCAAACTAACCAATTCAAACAAAATTCACACCAGCAGGACCACCTGATCAGCGATCCGTTGAACCACCAACGATCTGCTTCACCAAATCGAAGAAAACAGAGAAATCATCGTCAGAATTCAACGCAAACCGACACAGGACGCGTACAGCCCACCAAGTACACAAGAGAGCTACTACTACCTAACAAGCACATACAGAAATAAAATAAAATTAAAGTACAGATATATAAAAACAAACGTGTAGAAGTGTATGTGTATATTAGATGAGAGAGAGAAGAAGAGAGAGATATGTATTTACATTTGTCAGCAAAGCAATCAAGCCATAGAAGAGATAAATGCGTATCCCTAAATAAATGATTTTTGGTGAATAAATGAATGAAAACAATGTCCCTGTTTGTTTGTTTGTGCGATCTGTGTGTAATTTTGTGAGTGATCGATCTGATTATGAGTGAAGGTAGTGCAGTGTGATGAGGTGAGTTGCAGGAAAACGGCAGTACAATACGAGGCCGGCAACTACTACACAACACAACGAAGGAGAGTTTTAAACTAGTGAGAGAAACAAGTGAGAGAGAGAGAGATTCACTCTATTTACATTCAGGCGTGATAGTCAAAAGGAAATAGGTAAAATAACATTAAATTATATTTTTATCTTTTTTTAATTCAATAAATGATTGTTGATTATTAAATAAATATACTAATAATAATTTCGACTTATAATATATACGGTAACTTTGACCATATTCGTTTTAAAACAAGATTTTATCATGAAAATTAAGTAGATGATTATAATAGTAAGGTATATTGATAGGTGAGAAGTAGAAGTAATTAGTTAGTGGTAGTGTTTATATTAATTTTATTGAGATAGTGAGCATAATAATTATTATCAAGTTGCAAAAACAAAAAAGAGATCAAGGACAACCCTGTTGGACACCCAAAATGGTAAAAGTATTCAATTGTTTTTGTACATAAGAAGAAGAGGTATATGCTTTCAAATGTCATTTTCATTCATTTCCTCTCTACCTCTTTTAATTTTATGTCAATAACATAAATAGTATCGTTTGGGCTTCTATTATTTCCACCGGTTGTTTTCGAGGTCCTGCGTAATTTTGTAAGAGATGTAGAATGAACTATTTCAGAGTAAGAAATATGGGCGGCTCTTCAAGACATCGGGGATTGATGGATTGATTGCTCGTTTTTTTTAAGATAGCTGGCTAATTAATAAGGGGATGCACTTGTGGCGGTCATGGATTTTCCCACCATAGTCGTCTTTAGAAAGTCGTCAATTGCATATTAGACTGATTAGTAACGTTGATCCCAATTCAGAGAATTCGAAAACAATAAGAGAATTGTGTCCATTTTCATGCTGCACTACTCTATATAAAATCATCTCTGAAGTGCTCACAAAGAGATTGGAACTAGGTGATCAATTCAGATTTCAAATGATTGAAATCATTCTAAATTTGCTTTAATGAGTTTGAGCTGTCATTTTGTGACTCTTCTAAGAACCTAGTTGAAGGGTTTAACAGGAAAAATCCTTCAAATGGTCCTGTATATTTACTACTCCGCCCATTTGGTCCTCTAAGTTTCCCACTCCCTCATATGGTCCTGTAAGTTAACTAAAATTCTAATTTTAATACTTCGGTAACAAATCCGGTGAGGCGAACTTAATTTAGGGCTAATTCACCCTCAATTCGATTGTACTCGTGAATTAGTACTAATTCACGATCTAATTCACCTACTAATTCACGAACTAAGGAAAAACAAAACAGAAGAACCAAAAGCGAAATTTGTCTTCCTAAATCCGAAACCAAGCCATTAAATCCTAAATTTGGAAGTGAATATTGTGATTAAAACCAACATATTTAGTTAATCTTTGTGTTATATGAAATGTTTAGTATGATGGGACATTGGTGCAGCCGATGTCAAATAGATTGTGTTTAACGATGTTTTTTGTGATTTATGACGATAAGTTTTGAGTTTTAATATTATGTTTTCCCGTTTCAAAAAAAAAAAATATGTTTTCTTTTTTCCTTAGTTCGCGAATTAGTAGTTGAATTAGATCGTGAATTAGTACAAATTCACGAGTACAGTTGAATTGGGGGTGAATTAGAACTAAATTTAGTTTGACTCACTGTATTTGTTATCGTAGTATTAAAATTAGAACTTTAGTTAACTTATAGGACCAAATGAGGGAGTGGAAAACTTACAGGACTCAATGGGCGGAGTAGTAAACATACAGGACCATTTGGAGGATTTTTCCTACCACTAACAAACATTATTAAATAAACAACAACCAAGTATCAATGACACAACAATATATGTTAATTTTTGAATGAATTGCCATTTTACCTGGTGCTCTCTCAGATGGTTTTAAGATAAACGTATTCCCACAGGTGATGGCAACTGGAAACATCTGCAAAAAAATCATGTGAACTTATCTAGTAGTAGTAAGAGTACATTAATAAGAATGAGTCAGAAGATTATAACCTAGGTATATAAAGTACATTTAGAACTCCATGATTTTAACATTTAAACTTGAATATCAGAGGAAGAATTTTTTGTTTCTCGATTAAAAAGGCATTCCTCCAACAAACGGTTTTCAGATCTATATATACACTACCCTTGTAGGTTAGTCTTTGCAGATATGAAAGATACTTGACCCAACTATGAAAACGTGCTAGTCAAGAAACTGGAGAGATAAGCAAGCTACCATTAATGGTATCGTGGCTGGAAAGTTGAAAGAGGATATCCCAGCACAAACACCAAGAGGCTGACGAATGTTGTAACCATCAATTCCATTTGATATATTTCCTGAAAATTCTCCCATTTGCAAATTTGCCATTCCACAGGCATGTTCAACAAATTCTGCAATCAAAGCTAGAATGTTGAATAACCAGAGACAGCATGTGGTGATACTAAATTTGATGGTGGACAAAATTGTACAATAGATAAAGAAAATTAACACACCAAAAGTTTACAAACATCTGGCGCAATGCATACAACAATAAACAGATTCTTTACACAATCCCAATCAATGATGTCATCCTTCACTTGAATATTTTTACACAATTGTTGATATTTTCCTATTCAATCCCCTTGTAAATTTTCAAGTTGCATCAAATATATAACTTTTCAGCTCCAGGTACTTTATGGGTTCACATATGGTTTCCATGTAAAAACGTAACTTACCAAGCCCACAGGACACATCATTGAATGCATCCTTTAAAGTTTTACCCTGTTCAGATGTTATATTGCCTGCAATCTTATCCTGAAATATGATTTTCGTGAGTCTAATTGTTTGATCTTTAAAACAAAATGTTTGGAAGTGGATTGCCACAGGCTTACAATGTCTCTACGAATAAGGTCATGAAGTTTGAACATGATGCGTTGACGAGTTGTAATAGGTGTACTTCTCCATGATATAAATGCTCTTTTTGCTGCAAATACAGCAGCCTTAAGTTCATCTGCCGTCGATAAAGGAACTTTTGCTACAACCTGCTGCGTAGCCTACAATTCATCATAACATATTAGCAACAACTGATAGGAGAAAGACAAAGGCAAATTGGCAAATGAGACATTCTGGACTTACAGGATTTAGAACATCGATCGATGTTGATGAAACTGAATCAATAAATCTACCACCAATGAGATTCGGCACTTTCTGCAATATAAAACTGAGAGTTAAACGAAAGACTACTTAAAGGTTTTCTTGAATTACTTAACAGTCCAATCCGTGGTTGATATAAATCGACTGGTTCGTATTTCAGATATAAAAAAAAAGTTGTAGGCACCACAGAAAAAAGAAATCTGCAACAAGCCAGGTTTACTGCTACACTACCGGTGGATAACGCTTCCTCCATGATCGTTCACAGGAAGTTGATGGCTCAGAGTTCCCCTCAATAGCCGTAGAAGGCCTGAAAGTCCTCAAACGCCTTACTGCAGCAAAGGAAGCAAAGGGTATGTATGTATATATTGCAGTAGGCCTAGTAGTTTCTAGCCTTGGAATACAAGTAAGTAAATAACATAATTTTACACCACAAATTTGGGAAAAAGCACACATCTGCATATTTGTTTACAATAAAATGCACACAAAAGCATTGCACATTTTGTTCTTTCAGAAAACTCTAACTAGATTCAGTTTGCAGGCCTTACAGACCCAATTGTTCACCAGCTAAGTAGATTTATTTGAATAGGATTAAATGGCAAGAAAAACTAACAATCTCAGGACAATATGTCTGCATGGATCTCATCAATCTAAGTCAGAATAAATGCGTTCTTCATGTGGGAGTTTCTTTCGCTTGATTGGCTCCACTGACAAGCTATAAGAATGAAAATACTGCATATCTCCCAGTCTTTTTGCAGTTACGCATAAGACTACCCCGTTTCCAAGGCTGATCCTCTCTTCTAGCTACTAAATGGTTCTTTTCTTCATCATAGAGAATAAAATTCAATTTTATTATGATTAAACAAGAATGAGATTTTTTAAAATTGTTTGGTATATGAAGTTGGCATAAAGAAACAAACACATATCTTAAATATCAGGGAGTCTCATCATGAAAGCATGAATATCCATTATAATAAGAGCAAGTCTTGTGCTAGACCGTCTATGGTTAGACATATTCTATGCTGTAAATTAAAACACTTATATTCATATAAATGTAAGTGTTTTGACTTAGAATGTAGAGTATGTCTAACCACAGACGGTCTAACACAATAATTTGTGTTATAACTACGAGAACTAAATCTATGATGAACCAGAAAGCATACATCACCTGAAGATGGTGTAGTAGAAGGCAAAGTTGCGAGATCCCCGTGACGGAGCTTAGCTTTCACATTATAAACATGTTTTGGTGTCGATAATAGTTCAGGATTGGTTTGTCTAAGTTTATTCAGGATCTGGCGAGGCTTCAAACCTGCTTCCGTCATATCTTTAATTAGCAGCACTTCTTTCTCATTGAAACGGCGGGCAGAAGGATGTTCAGATACGTCCTTCATTGGTTCATGGTTGTGGGAACCATTCTTAACATTAAGCACCCACAATCCATCCTCCTTCTTTCCAACAAGTTCGAATGGACAATTCGTTAGCCGAGAACAAGATTTCCTTTTGCGCACGGGTTCACCAGTGGATTCATCCACCTGCCTACGCCTGTCCCGATAAACACCTCCCCTATCACAACCAAGAACTACAACTTTTTCTTTCTTCGACTGTTTGATGGTGACCACATATCCTTGTGTGAGGCCAAACTCTCCTACATTCTGAATGAGCTCTTCACGATCAATGAAACTCCCAGGCGGAGGTGGCAGCATCTGTGGAACTTCATCGAGCTCCATGTATCTTTCCAAGGTAAATTTCCCAGATAAATTAAGGAACGGAAACCTACAACGTGGTAAGGTAAATCCATGTCAACTCACTTCATGCCAAAGCCAGATATTTTACTGATTTCCGATGCACGCGGGGAATAATACTAATTAACTGTGACAAAATCTTGTCTTGAGGATGATGACAAGTACCAAATTAACTGTGCATATATCACTAATGATCACACACTGACACACAAGGAGTAAACTAACAAAGTAGTAACTAATTAATACTAAAATCAGAGAGAGAATTAGAAAGATTAACCATGAATTCCATTAACTTAAGCTTACCAGAAAACAATGCGAATCATAAAAGGCTAAATTGTGTATAATTACGAATTTGAATCAAATGGAACTAATTACAAGCAAATTAACAATCAAATTTATTGTTGTTGCTTACGTTATTTACAATTTCTGGGAAATGTACATGGAGAAGAAGAAAGGAATTGTTACCGGAGAAAGCGAGCTTCGCCGGAGGTGAGACGACGAAGGTGATCGAGTTCTGAGTGGAGAAATGAAAACGGATGTTTAATTTTGCCGCTTTTTTTCTTCTGTTGTTTTTGTTTTCTGGTAGTTGAAGAGAGATTGGAAGAAGCGATTGGGAACTGGAGATAGCGATAACCCTAATTCCTGAATTCAATTTCACGCAATTTCTGCCCGATATTCCGAATTCCCAATTCTACCCTTGGGCTCTATTGGGCCTTACAGTACAAAGCTCAGCTGGTTACAAATTGAACTGTAAATTCTATTTCGGGAATTGCGTCGAATCGAGAGTTTTCGGTACGAAAACACCACACCACTCGATCGAATACTCCTGAGTTAGGTCTCCACACTGAACACTACACGAAGGATCACACGGTTCCATTGTGTTCCGTGATTATCAGGTGTAATAAAAATTGAATAGTTGAGTTTTACTTTCATAGTTATCTTCGGGAATATTATTTAACGGAGTAGAGTAATACGGAGTAATCAAGACCTAACTAGTCCGCTTTAATACCGGTTGAGTTACATTTGTAAAATTAATTTTTTAAATTACAGTATGTTAATCTAGAACAATCATCGAAACCTCTACGTACGCCAAAAACTAGACGACATGTTTTAAAACAATTGAACAATCTAGAGAAGATATATGTGCTCCCTAGTTGTTGAACATGTCAGCTAATGGCCCTCTCTATCCACCAGTATGTATTTAGCTTTGCCATATAGTAGGGTGTCACTTAATGTAGCTAGCCAAGATCACTAGGCTTCTTTTCTTTTGTGATGCACCTATAGATTTTGACATAAAATGTATGCTACCCAATGAACTCACTACCCGGCACTCTCTCTTTTGCGGGTAGGGTGAGGTTTTCCTAATTTTCCTATTGCGCTCATAATTTGAACATCCTATGTGTTACCTTTAAAATATATAAAAACAAATTAAATGTCACACGTTGCACATCCAAATGATGAACATGACATTCGAAATGAAAGAGCGCCCGGCCTCCAGCCTCTCTTTTTACGGCCAACCTGTCTTTACATTTTATATAATGTTTTTTTGTCTCATATTCTTTTTTAATCAATAAACTATTACAACTATCAATCAATACACTTACACCTTCTACTTGATCCTTCTCCCAAATATACACTCTGCATGAATTGAATCCTTGCCCAGTTTACAACTACTTTCTCCTACTGCCAAACCACATTATGCCTCATACATTTATCAAAATTCCAACACTAGAAGTCATTCAGACCTGGACAAAGTATTACCCTATGATCGACACTGACAGTACCATAAAAAAACTAGGGTTAGATGTAAATCGAGGAACATGAGACGCGCTTAGACAAAATCACAACAAAAATTATTAAGGTAGATTAATGGAGCACGCACTTTATAATTATAAAACATTAATGATCATATATAGCCGAGTCGAAGTTCCAAATCCAGGTCCTCCTTCTTCACCTCCACATGATGATGATGATGATCATCTTTACCTGACAGTTCCAAGCTCGACCTTACCCGATCAGGTACGCTACTAGACCCAGAACCTGGTAAATACGTCGCGTAACTGATCACTTGAGATGCCGAACATTGATGATCATCCAGATTAATAATCTTGAACTGGTGATCATCATGTTCATGAGTACTCGATCTTTGATCATGAACTTGAAGTAGCTTATTCGGCACAAAGGTTGCACCAGCTGGTTTGTTCTTGGATCTGTCTTTTCTATGGATATTCATGTGTCCGCCCAAAGCTTGTGCAGTGTCGAAACCCCTCCTGCAAAACACACACTCGTATGACCGGCCTAAGCCCATTTCATGAACGGGTTCTTGATCCTTTTGATCGTTCGATTCCTGTGATGGTTCTTCGCAAACAATCGATTCCATTAATCTTGAACTATATGGAAATGGAAGGAGGAGGAGATATTTTGTTGTGATGAGTATGATGAAATGGAGAAATGGAATAATTTAGCTAGGGGAAGGAAGAAGACATCTGGGGACAAGATTAGGTGTTTGAAATATTGGCTGAAAATGAAATAGACTGATGATATATAATCTACTTATTAAGGCCGGCTGGTTAGATCCTTAATGCACTATCTAATTACTATATTTGTACTAACTAATGACACCCACAAACACATCTCTTTCGATTAATTATCTCCTAATCCTATGAATTTTTTCTTGTTTATCCTTGTTCAAATGGTCTGAATCAATGTCTTGAGTCACGATTACATTATAGATTATGACATTATAATATGCTTTTTGTGAATTTGTGTCGAGTGATTGTTTCCTTAAAATTGTATCATGTGAAAGCTCTAATTAACAATGCCCACACAAATTTTACCGTCCTTCGATTTTGACTGATCTCTGAGTGATATGCCTGCCCTCGTCTCACCTATCAGGCTCGGTCTCATCTTCTTATTATGTCTCCTGAATTTTGATGGGGGCGACGTCTTGCATTTAGTGTATGAGAGGAGGAGGAAAAATCTCGTGTACTATACCTGAGTTGGAAGGGAAGTGATGTGTATATGAGTATATGTATGAGCTTGGGGCTCATATGGACTTGAACCTCATTCTTTATTGAACTTGGTCTCGTATCTAATTTGTTTGACTCATACTT
>JAYMSL010000771.1:0-20950 GCA_036897195.1 Plantago coronopus
ATCGATGATAGTAAGTTCAAAAGTTGTGTTAAGTGGTTAATTATGCTTAGGCTTGAGAGATTAGTCAATGTTTTAAGGTGTTTTTCTCTAGTCACAAGATAATTCAGGTATTTATAAGCTCAATGCGTGTGTAGTACATGCATGCATCATGCATTCATGCTTTGGTGTATGGTGACCATTTGTACAAACTTGGGAAGCAAATTGTAATTTTTTTCTTTTATTATGTTTTGCTAAAGCAGATAGTTTGGAATTTGGATTATATTAAATGGCCTCGATCGGCGTACATGCTTTGCAGATTAATGACAGTGTTTTGCAGAATGATACTCACAAATTCATCGTTTATAATTAGACACATCCTATGTTACATATAAAACAACTATATTTATATCAAAGCAGTTTAGGTAAAAACAACTTAATCTTTATTATATACATGAAACAACGATATAAAACAACCAGACAAAGGTTTAAAATTACCCAGATACAAGCTAAAAAATCATCGAGGAAACTAATAAAAACATTTTTCTCCTATCTTATAGGAAAAAGCTGACGTCAAAGCATGCATTTGTAGTCAAGTGGCAAGTTGGGACTCGTACAGATGTCACGTGTTCGATTTCCGAAATATGAAATATTTGATTATTTACTCAATGGGGAATTAGGAGTTTGAAATGAATATTGACTGTAAATTTGTGAAACCTTTATAATTGTAATATTATATCTTGAAAAATGGTTCGACCTCAAAATGGGTGATTATTTATTCTGAAATGGAGAATTAGGAGATTTAAATGAATATTGACTATAAATTTGTTAAACTATTGTAATTTTATTAGTATATCTAAAAAAAATGTATTTCCAAAAATTTGACATTCATTTCAATTTTAACTTACAATCTATTGTATATTATGTGTTCAATCAGTATAACACAACACTTTCTCTACTAGAATAATTTGCATATTCTAGTAATTTTCCCTATTTTTTGAAGCAATTTCCTACCTTGATTATTTGCTAGGGGATCTTTTTCCTGTTGTAGAATATAAGAATAGTAACTTTGATTAACTGATATTTGAAGTTTTTTTTTTTAACTGATAATTTCTGAATTAAATTAAATTAGATTTAACATGAACTGAACTGAAGTATGAATTTAAACTAACCGAAATTGAAGTGATATGAACTGAATAAAACTGAACTAAATGGACAAGTTGAAAATAGCATAACCTAAGCAATCCAACTTTATTCTATGCCTCGTTTTTTTTTTTCTTTAGAAAAAAACTTTATTCTATTGCTTTCTTTTCCGTTCTTCTTTTCCTAACACAAGATAATATCATAGTTTATGAAATACTTCAAAAAGTTCCACATAGATAGAATTCCATTTTATATAGAGTGCCAAATTTTAGAATATGCGTAATTTAGTCATTCGTGCACGATTTCAGTCTATTTTAAAGAACCCATCCCAGTAAAAAATTGTAGAATTTGTGTGGAAAATTGTAGAATTTGTGACCGTAATTCTCTAACCTATATGTACTTATGTAACTTGAGACAATCTCTTGCGAAAAAAAGAAGCAGCATATAGGCTATAGCTTAACAAATTAGGGCATGCCAATGAACATCGCGAGTCATGCATACATGACGATTGTAAGGAATCTCCATTAAATTTAATCAAGGTAATTTATAATTGGTTACTAGTAATTAATTGTATAAGAATTTAATACACTTTGTTCGATGAAATATCATAAGCACCAGTGTCCTGGGATGTTCCATGCTATATGTGACTTTGTGACCAACTGGATTATTAGTATGGTTTCAAAAAAAAAAAAAGGATTACTAGTTAGTATAATTATTAATCAGTATATAAAGTTTAATAATACATCCAACAAACTTGCGAACTGCAGGCCGCAGGTCGGCAGGTGTGTAATTCCCAAACCACCCTTGAGAAAACATACCCAATTCAGCTATGTTACCCGGACTCGGCATCGATACCCGATACGTTGTGTGAAAAAGCTCATGTTGTAGCCTTAAACCGTCAAACCAGGTGTCAACGTTCGAGTGTCAAGTGTCCGACAAAGGTATGAACTATAAAGGGCAGTTGACGAGTTCGGGTAACACAATCTAATAGAGTACTAAGGAAGGAATTGTTCAGATTTTACCTTAAATTTAAATTTGTTCACTTTAGATCTATTCGGTTCAATTCAATTTAATTCAGTTCATGTTTACTTAATGGTGGTTATAAATATTGATTATATATTATATTTTGATATAAATGTAGTACTTTCTTAGAATTTTTCACAAAAGTTCTATTTTTTTAATCGTGTGTCACATGCTTCTTGATAGGTATTTGAATGTTTATTTATCTACTATACATTCTTGCTACGAGTTTACTTTTGTATGTTGTAAACTACACGTCATTCGTCCGCGTTAAGTGTCAACTGACCCGCGACGGTTAAGATCCATCATTTGTGTGTCATATTTTGGAGACAAAACCATTTTTATATAAGAGTCGATCATGTGCTATGGATTATTAATTTACAAAAACTCATTTTTCCATTTAAACGTATTAAAATTAATTTCTACTTTTTAGCTACTTTTGCACATCGTTTGTTTTACTAAAATGTGTCATATCGCGTATTGTACCTTTTCTGAATCTCCACCCCCAAAATTCGTGTTAGTTCAGTCAAAATTGGCTATTCATCCAAGTTTGACTAATAAAGTATAAAAATCGAACGCGGACAATCAAAGGTACCAATAATTAGATGTTGGACATGTTAGGGTACTTTTTTCAGACTTGTCCACACAAAATTCGTGTGAGTTCGGTCAAAATTGACAGTTTCGTTATGTCTGACTAACGGAGTATATAAATCCAACAGGTTGTTGATGTGCGGTACCTAAAACGGTCGCGGACAAAAAAAGGTACTAAAATCGAATTTTGGACAAGATCGGGTAATTTTTTCGGATTTTTCCATCCGTTGTTCGTCTGTGTTAAGTGCAAACTGACACGCGACAGTTAAGAAAAAACATTCCTGCCATGATTCGTGTATGCTAATTTGTGTGTTTTCTGGAGACAAATGTCATTAGATTATTTTAAAAAAAAACATTTTTCTTAATAAAAAATATTAAAACTAGTTCAGTTTGTTTTAATACGAGATGTTCTAAGTATCATTGGAAGGGTCCAAGCATTAAAAAAATATTATCCTCGACAGACTTCTATTCTTATAAAATTAAAGAGTTATATCTTTAGTAGTACGTCATTATCTTATTTTACTAGTTCAGGTTGTATAGTACTTCTAGTTGATCCCTGCGTGGATCTTATTCTTATATATACTAACTTTTAGTATTGTTATTTCATATTTCAGACTTATCATAATTATATTATTTGAGCGTTGCTCTATTTGATAGTTTATCTATATGTTCTTGACTTTTACGTCTTAGAATCATGTTATTTTACGTATTGTTCCTTATTAATTGACATCCAAACCTTAAGTTGGTCTTTAATGAGTTGCTAACTTTTTATACTATCACAAAGGCCCTGGCAAAAAAAAAGCCCTTAAGGCCTTGCGTCCGATCTAGGCACTATAGAATTGCCAAAATCAAAAGCCCGCAAGACCTCGCCCCTGAATTAAATATTGGCCTTTGATCAGTTGTTACATTTTTTTGCCCAACCTGAATCAAATACTGGCCTTGCCCCTGCTCGAATCTCACTTTATACTCGTTCAAGTAACCAGTCGAGACTCTGCTTGCTAATTCGTTATCTTAATAAATTTATATTTATTTATATCTATAGATTTTGTTATTATTTTATAGCTTAAACTCATGTTCATTATTTGTACTTAATCATATTTCCGAGCTGACCTTAATTTGAGTTTGAGGCTTTGAGCACAAAACGAGCATGACAATCCTTGACTTACCCGTTAAATATGGCAGTAATGTGACGGGCCAAGACACAAAACAAAATTTTCCATTGTTGACACTCGACGAGTAAGGTAGTGTTTGCAATTGCTTAAGAAAAGCACTTCTCTGCTTCTGGGAAAAAAAAGCAGAAATGTAGTGTTTTATTTCACAACTTTTGCTTCTACTTATCTAAAAAAAAGCAGGTAACCGCTGCTTTTTAGAAGCAACCTAAGACTTGCTTTAAGTCTCTTGTGATTCCGGAATTTCCATAAGCTTATGGAAATTCCGGTTCCTTATATTAATCAAATTTTCAAGATATAATATTCACGGTTACTAAATAAAATGATCTCAGTCACTTAATAAAATAGTGTCAATTTCTTAATAATATGCTATAGTCTCAGTTACTTAATACAAACACCCCAGACCGTTGAGAAAAACTCCTAGTTACTTAATAAAAAAACCCCAGTTACTTAATACAAAACCCCCAGAAAATTTATTACCCCAGTTACTTAATACAAAAACCTCAGACCGTTGAAACTCCCAATTACTTAATAAAAAAAATCCCCAGATAGTTTAGAAAAAACGTCCAGTTACTTAACTAAAAATAAAAATAAAATTTCATATGACTATTTTTAATGTGTATAATAAAACACCCAAACAACAGGTACAAAAAACCGCAGTTACTAAACAGCAAATTCCCCAGATATAATATTCCCAGTTACTTAATATCATACTTCCAGTTACTTAATAAAAAACTCCAAGTTACTTAATAAAAATAATCTCATCTATTAATTGACACATAACCGGACAATGTTGGTTAAATCATAAGTTACACACGCGGTTTACGGGTGAACCATAAGTTGTAGCGCTCTTTTGTATTAATACCATAAAAAAAACCGGAATTTCTTTAAGTCTCAGGACTTTGCCCTCGACAATAATCTTGGGCGAACTGACCAGAATTCGTTCTAATTCGCATAATCGAATTCTCCAGTTCTCACTTCCCACAAAACTTTTCAGAAGAAGAAAGATTCCGTTCCTTATGAATCGATAATCGATCTGAATCGATTAGGTCTACTGAAGTGACAACATGTTCCGATTTCACTTCATCAATCTCACGCGCCTCTTTCTTCTCCATATTCTTTTGTTTTCTCCTGCTGTTTCATCAATCAGGTATCCAATTCATTCGATTTTCTGAATGTTTAGGTGTTGTTTTTGAGCTACTATTTCTATGCCTAGCTATTGTTTCAAGCTGACTGCAATGGATCATTCATTTGGAAGCCTGTGGTGTTTTTACTTCTTCGATTTCGATTTGGTGTAGTTTTTCATCTATATCAAAATAGAGTTCCATCTTTTTGTGTTAATTGAATTAGTGTAACTTGTAATCGCTTTATTATATGCTAAATTTGGAAATCCGGCAGAAACATTAGACCTAAAAACTGATTAAATGTTTACTTTTACAGTTTGAATGATACTGTAGCCAACTTGGTCATTGAAATGTTAAATGTGGGTTTATTATGTTGTATGTTCCATAAATGGTGGTTTAGTTATCAAGTACTTAAGATTTAACGTAATGGCAGGAAAGATGGGAGTCTTCAAGAAAAGCATAACTGTAGAACCACTGTACAAGGGAGATTTTTTGTTGCTGATGACAATGGTATGTTCGATGCTTTAAACTGATTTTAGTTTGACATGTTTCCCGAGAACTTTGGAGTGATAAGTTGATTTAGTGTTTCGATCTCATGACTAATATTATCTTGAGATACTAAGTAGAAATGTGAAAATGTACTAAGCAGTTGAAATGTGAATAAAGGTACATCACTTGGAAGCTTGGTTTCAAGATCAACCCTACTTCTGTCTTGTACATGTACAAGGGGTGATTTATTGGGAAACATGTTTTAATGCTAATCATGTCTCTTTGTAGTATAGTGATTTTGTGAACTATTAAAGGGTCCGGGTTTACGTACCGCCGTAGAATGTTGAATGCGACAAATTTTTCTGGTGCTGTTCGCCTATATTAGCAGGACGGCTTCCTCAAGAGAACCGTATATTTATGTCTTTTGTTTCATGGTGGGAACTTGTCTTTCAACCAAGTTTATGAGTTAACTCAGTAGTGTGATGAAGAAAAATTTGCAATTAGGATTTGCTAATTGATATACATGATTCCAAAGAATCTAACTTCAAGGTCCAAATATTGGGATCCGAAGATTTAGAACATAAAGACCGGAGTAAATAGTGAAGTGTAATCACTAGCAGTCTAGCTATTGTCCCTGATGAGATATCATTCTTTCTAGGTCGTGTCTGTGATGCATTTTCAGTTGATCCACAGTCCAGTTGCTGTCCAGTGAAAGGAGACCAATTCTCTTGCCTGTGAGTTTTCTCTTTGCACTCAATCACCATTTTCTATTCGCCCATTGGGATTGGTTCTTTCAATTGCTCTGGTGGCTCAAACTCAAAGGATTTCTATACTGATTGCACATAAAAGAACAAGGGTGAAGAACTTTCTTTATCTTTTGGAGAATCAAATTAACAAGTTTGACACAGATGAATTGCTTTTTGTTGGGGGCGTGTATTCTGATAGAGTTCTATCCTGCTTTGATACTCTCATACTCCTTTTTTTTAAACGGCTTTATTTCTTTTGAAACGGCACTCCCATACTCCTTAAAGTCAGTGTGTTCCATATCCTATACTTCTTGAATTTATACTCTGACCACTACTCCTTTGATATGTAATCATCTCGTCGAATGATTTATCTAATAGCAAAATAAATTACAGTTATAGGTGTCTAAAAGTCACATCCAAGTGGTTCTCTAAGTTCTGCTCCCCATGATAATATATTTTATTAGTAAAATATACTATAACTTATAACATTCTGCGTTACAGTTTCTGATATTTATTATTATTATTATTATTATTATTATTATTATTATTATTATTATTATTATTATTATTATTATTACTATTATTATTATAATTATTGTTATTGTTATTATCATTATTATTTTATTTTATTATTTTATTATTGCCTTTTGCAATTATGTTTGAACTTGTAAAGAGGGCAGGCCTTTGTGCAACAGTATGTTACTCTAGTAGTGACTTAACAGTCACGTGTTCGATATATGGAACAACCTCTCTGCAGAAATGCAAGGATAAGATTGTGTTCACCTTGAATGTTTGATTTTTATACGTCTCTCAAATATGCCGTTATATAACTTACACTAGAAGAAAGTTTTATATTACTCATGTTTGATGTTGTAGCTAAACACATAGCCATATCCATGGTGTGCAACATGCTCATAATTGCATAATGTTCTCTGCACATATTGTGTACTCATCATGTCGATTGTAATTCCAAACTATTTATTCAATGTGTATATAACCTGTAAGACAACAATTGGTAATAAGTATCTACCATCTATTACAGGAAACTAGATTGTTTCTATTTTAACCATCACAGCAGTACGTAGATTATGTTATCATTGATTACTGCCTATTCTTAGCAACTTTGCCTTCCACACCTGCAGAGGATGCAAAGCTGTTTCACAATGTTGCAATTCATATGAGTTTTGTGTTTCATGCTGCTTGAATCCGGCTACGGTAAAATCCCTATCTTCTCTCTGTCCCTCCTCCTCCACCTCTATCCACTGGAATTTCCTTCCCAGTTATTAAAACTGCTCAAAATCATTGCCAAACATTTAACTTTTGATACAGACTCGTGAGGAAGTAGCACTAGAAGTCAAAATAGCAAAGCCCTCGACTGCTGGTATGATAGTTTTTATGTTGAACTAATACTGAAATGCTTCTTTTAATACATTTTACAAGATTTTTATCTTCAATTTTAACTTAAACCAACATCTATATCTATGTTGACCGAGTATTCTTCTTGTATAAATGGATATTTGGAATCTCTTACATTTTAATCTGGAACCGATCTGAAGCCAGCTTTTCACCGATCTGGTATAACCGTATAAAAACTGTTAATATTTAAAATTCAAAGTATGACTACAGTTGTCTTTGTTTAAGAATAAACAAATTCTAGCTGGTCACTTTTATGCTTATTAATGCCGCTCATTCTGCATCATATAACTTCATAAGAATCTTTCTCTTGTAAGCATATTTTGATTATTCTTCTTATCTTAGCTTACTATGAAATCGTGTGTTTTGACAGGAACATATAGAACTGTTTTTGATTTCTGTGTTGGGAGATGTCGCCATAATTCTGAGAGCGTGGTATGCTTCTCCCCCTTTCCCTTCTCCTTCTGCTGCCCCCCCCCCCCTCCATCTTAAGAACTGCATTTAACGCCATAAGAAGTCTTCCACTTTTTGGTGTGACCTGCTTATGATGGCCATAGTGGAGCACAGAATAACGGGATACTATTCAAGTAGTTGTCCTGCAGACACTGTTTTATGATTCTGAGCCCCATTTAGTATTTTCCTCTCGTTTCAGTTTTTATTTTGTTTGACTTTGCAACTTCTCCTTTTGTCTCATTTTTTATCAGCAATGCACGAATCCCTTTTTTAGTTTTGTTTTTGCACAGATTAGCTTCCTAAATCATTTTGAACCCGTGATGCGTTGAATATCTAAGTTCTTGTTTTGTTTGGTCGCAGTTACAATCTGCTGGAGACTTATTATACAATTTTCCTGTAGCATCTGCTATTCTCGTTTTTAAAACTTGAATGGTTGTCCTTGCAACAACTTTTGGACACCCTTGCATTTTTTTTTCTTTTCACACTTTGATTACAGCATGGCTGAATCATGTTTATTATCTTCTAATTCTTTAGGCTCAGATTGAAGAAGTTAGTTATATCTTTGTTTCCTAGGCAGTCATTCTGATATCTGATTTTTTTTTTAATATCAGGTCCATGAAAACACTTATCTGAGTGAATTCCATCATTGTTTTTCGATGCCATCTAATACTTCAGGTCTGTATATGTTGTTCGATTATAACATCATGTGCTAGAATTTGGAGTTTCGTCACTATATTATTGAAAATGGTTGTCCGTATTTGTTTTCGGTTTTGCTTAGGTAAAACATGTTGGCATAGTTCATGTTTCGCAAAACCATGAACTTCCTTTCCATTCATGTATATCAGAGGAATAGAAAACAAGAATCTAGATCTAGAGTATTAAGAAAAGCAACAGCAACAACACAGGGAAAAAAAGGTCTGTTAACTTCATGTGAAATGAGGGGAAGAAACTCATACATGGTTACTTTTCACTGAGCACATCATAGATTATAAACTCATAATTTAATAAGGCAAAAAAGTTTAGAAAATAAAATCATACTTTATAAATGTTACTATTAACTACAGAAATGGGTGAAAGAAATAATAAAAGGTCTGGGAACATAAAATATAGACAATTTTTTTTTCAAACAATAACCAGTCATCTTCTGTCTCTATCTCTTCTTGCCTTCTCAAGAAGAGCTACTGGAATGGGTAGACTAAAAAAAAGACTTGAAAAATTATGAGTGTGACTGTGTGTGCACACTCGTATAGATATATAGAGTGAGTCTTGAGTTAGATGATCTAAATTTAATTTAAATGTAGACCTATATTTATAAACATAGTTATTATACAGAACGACATAGGATACACACACATATATACATGTGTATATATATGTGTATATGTACGTGTATACTCCCTCCGTCCAAAAACAGTTGTCCAGTTTTGACTTTTTGCAGTTAAACTTTGTCAACTTTGACTTTGACTGCTAATTATTCTTAAACTATAATGGTAAAATATTTACCAAACCTATATTACGATACTTTACATACTAAGTTTTCATTATATAATTTAATTAGAGATTATAACCTTATAGTTTAAAATTAATTCGCGGTCAAAGTTGAAAAAGTTTGATTGTAAAAAGTCAAAAGTGGACAACTGTTTTGGGACGAAGTTAGTATATATGTATATCGCTGGAAGATAAAATTAAGTAAACTAATGCTGCAATGGAATTGTAAATATAGATGAGATTAAGAAATACGTAATTATGAATTTATTGATGAACTTGATATGAATAATACAGATTATAGATATGAACATTACTGATATATTTGAAACACCCAATATACATTTTTCTGCAATGTTCACTCAATTGTTTTCTTGCTCAATGGTTGGATGCATCTTTCCTTTTGAACTGATCCTTTTATTGATGGAAACTTGTTCCTATTACGGATTTCAAATGAAAATTTTGAATTTCGTATAGTACCAATTCTGATCTTTTCTTGCACGCTGCATTGTTAATCAATCATGCCTTTTCTTTTTCCTTTTGGTATCAATTTTACCTTTTTTCATCATTGTGTTCTTGTCTTTTCTTCCAAATTGTGACAGATATATACATTAATTGAAAGCACTAATTATGTGATTAGTGCATCAATTTAATTTGGAAGCTAAGACAAGAATAAATGCATACATAATGATGAACCTTAAGTTTATGTTTCACTAGAAATTTTAAATATTGTTTTTTTAGAGTATTTTATTTACAGAGTCTTCTAGCACACAGCAAGATCCGAGACTGGCTGGCATCAATGTCATCATTGGGAGGTAGGTTATGCTGATTGGTTGTACAATCTTTGTATAAGCAAAAGTGCCTACCGAGAGGTGACAGATCTTCATTTCTGTTAACAGGCAAGGAGAATCATGTGATTCAGTCTGCAAGTATAATGGACAATCTTGTGTACCGAACAAACTTGCATTACTAAATCAGTGTGAAATGTGAGTTTACTTTTCCAGTGCTTCTTTATGTAACTCAAGGTTAATATGCATATGCTGTTTGATAGACAGATAGAGTTTGTTGATCTGTTACTTTCTGGTTCGCTGGTTCCATTTTCTTTCATCGTTTTTATGATTTTTTGGTTGGAATTCTTTAACATTTTTCTTCTACAAATTAGAAAATTTACATGAAAGTTTCCCTATGAAAGATGAATATCTATATGCAAAAGAACTCGTACTCTGACATTGTGTTGAAGTTAACTGTTGTTCAACTCTCTGTCAAATTTTCCTGAATTATGTGATATTAGGCTTTGTTCAATTCGCCTGAAAATATCTGAACTGAACTTAATTAATCTAAACTGAAAATGTACCTGAAATTAACTGAATTTAAAGTGAACTAAACAGAGCCCAAGTCTATGCTTGGGTTAGGTGCACGTATAATCGCCTATAAAAAATGTTCACATTCTATAGGTCTTATGAAGTCTGTATTGGATATTTTACTCTTACAAGTTTCACTTGCACTCTCAGATATATTGGGTTCTAGTTTCTTTCTATTGCAATTTTTGTAGTTGCAATTATGTTTTTGTCCATTGGTATGGAATTGCATGAAGCTATCCATGAATTATGATCAATGCATGCTATTATTGTGCAAGGACTGCGCACATGTCTTTAACAAGCAGAAGTATTGCATGTTGAATCTTTGTTCAATTTTTTAACAGTATTTTTTTCCTTCTACAAATAGTCTCCGGAAATATATGAGCTGCAAAGGTGGCTGTTTTCCAAGTGATGGAGCTGACCAACCAGCTGAAGTTGTTGATGATGCTCCAAGAGATCTGGTAAAGTTACTAGTTTGTCGAATTAGGTTGGCTTTGATTGGAGTGACAATACATGCAAGAGAGAGACATAAACTCAGATGAGTTTATGTCTGCGATGTTTCCTTCCCTGTGGATAATTCTGCAAACTGCAAATCAGATATCTGATGGAGATTTTCTGTATACGCACATTGCGGATATCCACAGAAACGGATTGGATTTGATCAGATCATTTGTACAGCCCTAACTGGCATACCTATATACGAGTGGACTGATGTTAATTTCTTTTTGCTGAATTTGGTTCTGTTGTAACTCATCTGTATATATTTCGGTGAACTTTGGACTTCATATTTGCAGAATCCGGGTGCTTGCCTGTATACAAAGTCACCATCTACGCTCTCCTGTGATGGTTCACATAGACATACAAGGAGGCTTTGCCCTTGTGCATAAACCGGACTGGAGGTATAATCTCTGCCGTGTCTTTACAGTTTGTTCAAGAGCGACTTTTGCATATATTCTCAGTTCTGCGTTTGGAAACTGTGTCTTTGAATATGACAGGCTAGCACAATGCTATGGACCGGAGAATGGCATAAGTTTCTCTTTTAACGAAATCCATACATTAGAGAAAGAAAAAAAAGATGTGGGAGATCAAGCGAATGACTCCGACTGGGACAGGCGCATGATGATGGCTTCTTGATTGCTTCTCTCCAGACATAAATCCGCTCAACACTTGACTAATTTTTTATACTTCACCCTGTAAACTTGAACAAATTTTGAAAACATTGTATTTGTAGATCTAATTCAAAACATTGGGTAAAAATGTTTTATAGTTATGACAATTACCACGAATTTTCTTAGTCAAGTTTATATGGTAAATTAGCCAAACAGGATGTACTATATAGTCTTTGGACCGCTAATAACAAACTCGCCATAAATCCAAAATTCCGCACAAACAGGGTAATGAGGTCTTCCTTGCAAGGATAGCAAGTAAGAAGACTGTGGTGGACTGGTGGTCATGATTCACCTCGAGCGAGACTTGGTTAACTCACACGCTACATAGTATTATTAGTTAATAATGGGTGAATTCGCCATCATCAATTATAGTACAATACGTCAATTGATGTGGACATTCACAAATCGAATACTCCCTCATAGCAAAGATGTAGATGAGTAGATCTAACCAAGGATCATATATCTATTATTTTAAGATTATTATTACCTCACCACTTGAATCAAATCTATATCACAATTATTATCAATTATCATCCATACATAATCACCTCCGGTGTAATACTTCTTGTATCCTACTACGTGTTATATTCATATACTGATATATAATATATGGACCTCCGGTGTAATACTTCTTGTATCCTACTACGTGTTATATTCATATACTGATATATAATATATGGACGATAATAACTAGATGAAGATTTAGGATATTACTCGCAGTTCGTTAAAAGGGAGTAATATATTTTTGGTCACAAGTTTAAACCCAATTTATATGTGATTTATTAGTTCAGAGTCTTGTGATTTATTCCTTCAAGGTCGAGCCTAACTCACACGCTATTACATCAGGTCGTGGAGTTTACCTAGTGTGCACCGAACATTCGTCTCGTTTTTCCTAACATGATCATTTACAAAGACTAAAATGCGGATTGTGGAAGGGCATTTGTGCAAATAAAATGACCTTCATCCTCACACATATAAATTGAAATCAGAAAATACAACAGATTCACTCTCATCACTACTATTTGGTCTGCAGTCGTCAACTTTGTCGCCCGCCACCTATCCTCCGTCTCCGAATTCGAATTCCCTTCCCATTCTAGGTACGCTTCCTAATCCGATTCTCAATTCCAATGAAATTGATCAATTTCTTCATGTTTTTTATTCATTAAAACCAGCTGAACACTGTGAAACAGCGAGCAATGGGCTCGAAGAAGAATAAGAAGAAGCGCGGAGGTCGTAGGACTCAGTCTAAGGACCACAACTCGATCGCCGCTGATAACTCCGAAATAGTAGTTGAGGAGTTCACTGCTTTGTAAGTCCGTTCTGTCTAGGTTTCTGATTTGTATCACCAATGTGTGGTGTTATTCTGGCTGTTAGTGCATGTTTTTGGAGCTGTAATTCGTTATTTTTTGTTTATACCGAAAGTAAATCGGAAATGACTGGGAAAACAGGTTCCGTTCGGATGAGGATAATGAAGTTGATGAGTTGTTTTATATGTTAGAATTATTTGTAATAAGTGATTACGGATGCTTATGGAGGTAGTTGGTTTGGTTTTATATGAAGCATTCTTCATACTTGTCTTTATTTCCTTTCTTTTCATGTGTAGCTTAAATTATTGCAAAATGACAATTGGTATTCTAGTTTACGATTTGTTCATAGAACAAACCAATTCGAATGAGTTTGATTTGATTGAAGTAGCTATCAAGGAGATTCAGTGTCAGGTCCAATACATATTACATTTTGACAATGAGGCATTATATACATTCTAGCTGACCTGTCTCTTCTAAATGAAGTATCCATGGCCAATTAACTTACTGACAAGTCACATGAGCAGTTATGAAATGTCGCAAACCTTTGTTTTCTATATCCTTCATATTTCACAGATTGCCTGTCCGGTTTGTAAGGTTTTCCAATATAGAATTACATGCAACTCAATTGACGTGTATAACGTTTCTTATTTTCAGGAGTGCGATATTTCAAGACGACTGCAATATTGTATCTGAATCAACTCCTCAAATTAACATTAAGCTCAGGTTCGGATTATGTGATAACTCGATAAACTACCTCGATGCTTCATTCGTTGTCTTTTAAGTATACTTGTTATGTATTAGGCCCTACTCTAAGGATACTGGATATGAGGATTCTGATATTTCTGTTACTCTTTCAGTGAGGTATGTGCAATATTTCCGTTCTCTTGTATATTCTTTTTATTTGTTCATTTATTTTTTCACTAAGTGTTGCAATTTAGACCACTATACCAAGTGTTTGCTTGATTCAGATGTTTACAAGGTTATCCAAATAAATGCCCAAAGCTTCAGATTGTACCAGAGAAAGGATTATCCAAACCTGATGGCGATAAACTTTTATCTCTACTTTATGATCAGGTAGGAGCTCCTTGATTATCTTGTTTCCTCAAATTGAACACCGCATTGTAGTAGGTATTCCTACTTTAATCTAGCAGCACTAAGCCTAATCACGGACAGTAGGCTGCACTATAAATGTATATTACTCTACAGTCTATCAGTATCCAGAACATATTGCTGTTGATGTAGGATCTCTATCAATTTACTTTTGTTTGAAACGGATATTATCTTTTACTTTACTGTAAATAAGAAAACAGAAATGCAAAAATTGGTCCAGTTTCTTGTGTAACTGTGCCTATATTTTGGAGTTACCACAAATTATAAAGCTTTTCATGCCTGGATGCAAAATGCAAATGGGAAAAATGAGGTCAAGGTTGGACAAGACTCGTAAGAGTTGTTTGATGATCATGTCGGCTTGTGTTACTGCAAGAGAAATAAGAAATTTTGGCCATTACATGGATTTAACTCTTGTATCCTCATATTCCATTCGACCATTCAGTGTTTATACCTAATGATCTGTTTAGTACTTTCCTTGGGCCTTTACTGTTGCCTATGCACTACTGCCCTTAAAACTCACATCCGCCTGTTGTAGCAATGAAATTCTAATTATCATGAGATGTACTTGATCCTTCAGTCCGCAATACAGATGATATAACCTGTGACGTTGAATATATTGTAAAGTATGAAGCTCTTATGGAATGACATGATCATACAAAATAATAATCTGGAGTATGAGCATTAGAAAGTTATCTTCTATGGGGTAATACGCAACGTAGAAACTTATAACGACTTAGATGAGAATGAGTGAGAATTACGGCCTCGTCGTGATTGTTTGATAAGGTGAGAAACTGCGAGTAGATATGCCTCATTAAAGTTGTTTTAATTACTGTATATGTTCTCTGATCATTCCATGTTTGCTCCACCTCTTGTACCCTTTACACAGTTTAATACTTTACTGGTATGATGGTTCAGTGGGTTTCCGTTATGGATTCTTATGTAAACATTATAGGCAAATTCTAATGCACGGGAGGGTCGTGTGATGATTTACAATTTAGTGGAGGCTGCGCAAGAGTTCTTGTCTGAAATTGTTCCTCAAGGTCTGCCTCGTGAATCTGTAAGCAAAGCACTATGCCCTTATCTATTATTCTTCCATGTGTGAGGGTTATTGCAGGAACATTGTTTTTATGTGATGATACAGTGACATTATAACTGCGTTGTGCTTGCCATAGTGAATTCCTGATGACACTAATATTATAAGTTTTTCTGGAGAACTGTGACTCCTATTACCGGGACGTTATTTTTATTTGTTGCTACATCAACCTTATACCTGTGTTGTGCTTGCCATAGTGAGTTCAATAGGGTTTTCTGGAGAACTGTGACTCCTATGGCATTTTCCGAAGTTGCAAGTTTTTGTGGAGTGAAAAAGCATGCGGTTGGATACAATGCTTAATGAAGATGTACATCAATACTGTGAATGAATGAATGTTTTGGCGAAGGATACCAATGACCTGTTATCCAAAGTATTATTGACTTATTGTAGATGAGCACTTTCAAATTTCTCATGATGCCTTAAGTTGTACAGGCATGGTGGTATACAATATAATACTTACAATCAAACATTTGTTACTTGATAAATGCTCCTTTTGAATTGATGTTGCGTACTATACTTACAGGCCGCAGGCAATGAAATAGATAAGAGAAGTCATCTCTTTCAGAAGGATGCTACAGTTTTAAGTAGCAAAAGCTTTGCTCTTAGAGGACCATTTGTGTATAGTCATGTAGATCTGTTCAGTGGTTCTGGAGAGTCATGGCATTGGAATCTGGGAGTGGAGGAGAATACCAAGATTCTACCTTCACATAGATATGAAGGTTTGAGACCGGGCAATAGCTTGGATAATAAGGCAGTTCAACATGTGAAGCCTTCGCTGGTGGAAACTAATGAGCCAGAGTCTTTACATAAAGACTCTCTAAAACTTGCTACTCTAGAAGAAGAGAGTGAAGATGAGACAAACGGGATTGATTCGAGTGCCAATGAATCAGTTGAAGATGGTGCCATCGGCAATGTGAAGGTAATAGTTTTCATTTTTCTTGTTATAATCTTTGTAAACAGCTATTGTAAAATGGGAATATTTTAGCAGTTCAGTATTAAAAGAGTATTTTTAATACTCAATGACTCAATGTTGGTGACAACTAGTAATTACATGGAACCATGGGTTTTTTTTTTTTGAAAGAATGAAAGATAATATTAAGTTCTATTAATAAGAGCTTATTTGAGCATTGACTGAAATAAGCTTGTTCGTGAACGCCTAGCTTATCAAATAAGCTAGCTAAACAAACTTATTAAAAAAATAAGCTAGCCTCTTTTCTTTTTTATTCCATATATAGCCCCGTCCAAAATTTTAAAAAGGGTATATCATTCATCTTTTTATTTCTTTTTAGTTTAATTTCATTTAATTCTTTTTCACTCTCATTTACTTCAGTTTACGTTGTTTTTAATGTAAAGTATTGTAAGTCACTATACGAACAATATATCCCATAAATAATTTCGTGATATATTAGTGCTGAGGCATGTTTTTAATGCAAGAAATTCGTACGATAATGTTGTGTTTGTTGATGTATACATGTTCAGTTACCACAAAATAAGCTAGCTTATCAGTTGCTTGTTATCTACCTAATCAGCTCGCTTATCAGCTAGTTTTGCTAAACAGTGCCTACGAAGAAAACAATACACATGGAGTGTATTACAACAATTCAGACAAACAGGATTCTAGATTATATGTTTTAGAGTGGTGTTCAATTAGTTCCGGCCCCTTTGAAGCTTTCCTCTTACAAATACACACACACACATGTGTGTGTGTGTGTGTGTGTGCTGTATTGATGTATCTTATACACTCACACTTGGCCTATAATCCCCAAAAAGAATCTTTATTCTCTTGCGTGTACACAGGGTATTTTTGCTGAAGGAAATGAAACAGAAATTAGTGATGATGATACAGGAAGTGACTCGTCCGAGTCCTCATCCTTAAAGTCTGTTGCTTCGGTTGAAAGTGCTCCAAGTGTAAAGAGAGATTTGCTCCTGGTGATTTTCTGGACTATTGCTACCTTTTTTCGAAACTGCAGAAATAACTATGAACCTGAACTAAGTTTTGATTCCCTAGGAACACTTGCTTCGCCTTGCTTGTGCTGCTAAAGGCCCATTATCTAATGCTTTACCAGAAATAACATCAGAGCTCCTCAACCTAGGGGTATGTACATATATTTTATGAAATACCTTGTATCTGACCAGTCTTGAATTCTTTTTTATATGGTTTTCTTCTCCTCCTTGCAGATTGTCTCGGAGGGCGTCTGTGATCTGGCTGTTAAACCCTCTTCTTCTTTTGAGCAGACATTTGATCGCGTTTTTAGGCATCATATTGTTAGTTAGTGCTGCTTTTCTTTTCCTCTACCATGAGTGCTGGGTTATAATATAGTTGGTTATTCCTTCCTTTTTCTAAATGTTTTGACAGGGTTCATCTAAAATCTCCAGCTTTTGGAGAACTGCCTCCGATTTTGGAGGAGAAAGTTCTGCAGGTCCAACTTCTCGTTATTTGGGTGACTTTGAGGAGCTTCAACCTCTCGGTGAGAATGTGCATTCTTGACTTCTCATTTTTCTTTACTTGTATAACTATTCTCGTAGTTGCTCGATTAGTTTTATGAGTAAACTGACAACAAAGTGCAGCTCCGTTGGTAAGACGCTTCCCCTCCAACCATTATGTCGGGGGTACGAGTCACCATATGGGGTAAATGGGGAACCTTATTGATCCTCTCTTTGCCGCTTAAAAAAAAAACGTTTTATGAGTAAACAGTGTTTTTTATTCTCAAGTTTCCAATGCAATTCCATGTTTAAATCAAATAACAAGACTAAGAATTTGATTTTTAGAAACCTGGGTACGTGTCTGTGTGTCATTAATCATGATATTTAACACTTCATCATATCAGGCATTGAAAAACATACTTAATTTCAAATGCTAATTGGCTGTAACTTGAGTGTTGGACTGTGACAAAGCAAATTGGATAGACAGTAATTTGCATTAATACTAATTTCCTCCTGGTCCCAGTTCATACTTCATTTCACATCATGTCCAAATGCTGGATACTTTGTTTGTACTAAAATTGTTTATAATCAATAGAATATTTTATCTTAAAAACTTTTGAATGATAAAGTCAATTTAAAGGAAGATGTTTGATGTGATAACTGATAAGATTCAATGGAATTTTCATCTTAAAAACTTTTGAATGATAAAGTCAGTCTGATGGAAGATGTTTGATGTGATAAGATTAATTGGTTAAGACTCCACTGAATGCAAACTGTTAGATATCGACTCGATGAATTCAGCCATTATACCTTGATTATCATTTCTCCTGTATAACACTCGTGATGCTTGTAAGAAATGAAGCAGAAAAGGAGCGGATATACAAAATGAAGTCTGAAAGTATCCTGCTTGGAGTCCTTTTAGTTATGTTGTCTTTCTGCTATTTCAATGTCCAAAAACAAAACTCATAGATTGTGTAAATAGCCTATTTCAGTGAAACCCAATGCCATTGTGCAGTAACTTATGCTCTGTTTTGTGAATTTATAATTCACATGGTCTTACTTGTTATGCATTACTTAGTTATCACATTCTTCCTCTCTTATTTTTATATTGTCTCCTATTGGATGTTCTTGGTTAGCTAATTCAT
Source organism: Plantago coronopus (assembly GCA_036897195.1). Taxonomy (NCBI): domain Eukaryota; kingdom Viridiplantae; phylum Streptophyta; class Magnoliopsida; order Lamiales; family Plantaginaceae; genus Plantago; species Plantago coronopus. The sequence continues at coordinate 19,216 of JAYMSL010000771.1, forward strand.
ATGGACATGAAACATGCCCTTCCTTTGACAGGTCATGGAGGATTTGGTCATGTAGTGTTATGTAAGAATAAGCTAGATGGCAGGCAGTATGCCGTGAAGAAGATTCGATTAAAGGATAAGAGCCTGCCTGAAAACGACCGCATCTTAAGGTCCGTGTCTGATAAAAACATCAATTATTTCCGTGCTTGAAGTTGAAATACTTTATGCTTCTCTAAAACTGTGAATTGATTTCATGTTTGTTGTTCATTACCTTTCTCCCCTCTCCCATTTAAGCATTTAAACAATGTAGTGTGTTTTTAGTTGTCATTGCCCTTCCTCGTAGTGGAAATTAAGTTCGTACTCTAACTTATAACTAAGGAGGACTATTTTCATAAATTCTCCATCTACAGAATAATATGATAGATATGACTGACTATTAGATGCTTTGGGTGCTGGTTGTTATTCTAGAACTACCACTCTATTCACTTTATTTTATGACATATGACATCGGATACACAATCAAAATTTTGCAGAGGAATCCTGTTTTATGCATGGCAATTTGAATTGGTATTCAGAGGAGTACTCATACAATCATAAAGTAAAAAAACAATTGACATGGCTCCTTAAGGTTTATCTTCCTCAATGGTGGCTTTTGAATTTCGGTCACGTCAGTCAATTATTATGTACCAATAGCAGCTCTGTTTCATTCCATATAACCTGTCATACATACTTTTGTATGTTAGTATTCACTTCCATTATAATATGATCCTCAGGGAAGTTGCTACACTTTCACGGTTGCAGCATCTCCATGTTGTGAGGTATTATCAGGTATTTAAATCTTGAAACATATTCTACGCAATCATCATTGTTTCCAAAGTGTGGACCCATAATTGGATTCAACAAGTATATTTTTGTTAAATTTTATGAAGTTATACAACTTAAAAGCACTGTTTATCTTTTAATCATGATGTGACTTTGAGCTTCATGTTCTTTATAATGTTTACAGGCATGGTATGAATTAGGAGTTGTAGAAACAGCTGATAGCAATGCATGGGATTCTAGAACAGGCATGAGCTCCAGTTTCAGCGGTAAAGACTTGAGTTGTACCGATCACTTTGGAAATGAGAGTAAACTTGAGTCGACTTATCTCTACATTCAGATGGAGTACTGTCCAAGGTTAGATTTTGTTCTTTGTTTAAAAGGAATGAAGGTATACTAAAATTTGTGTCGGTGAAGATAGTTGATAATGATTTCTTTCTATGTAGTCAAGATTAGGTTTTGTCATTTATTGCTTGAATACACTTTGATATATCATTCTTCTTCATCAACATACAAATTCTCTTCTAAGTTCTAATTCAGCTTTAATTTTATTAGTTCATGTTGTCTCAGATACTTTTATACTACCATCTCCATCATTAACTAAATAGCCTTATAATTGATCCGTTTCATGAGAGTATATGTCACCATATGTTCTCAAATAAATTTCTTCTTAATGTTTGGTAATGTTTTTGGGCTTCTTCTCTTCAGTAACATTTGTTTTATGCCATTTAGTTGTTAACACTTAGATGCTATCTAAAAGAAAAATCCAGATGGATCTATTTCTGTATGCTAGATAATAGCCTCGTACTTAATCAGTTCCATAAAAGTATATCTCACCATATGTTCTCAAATAAATTTCTTCTTAATGTTTGTTAATGTCTTTCGGCCTCTTTTCTGCAGTAACATGGTTTTATGTAATGTACTTATTAAACACCGA
>JAYMSL010000772.1:0-20938 GCA_036897195.1 Plantago coronopus
AAGGAGTCAATAACAAAAAAACAAAAAAAGTGAAGAACAAAGAAAAGAAAAATTCGAGGTGATCCAAGAACAAGAAAAAACAAAATAAAACAGAAAGGCAGAAACTTCAAACAAGATCGAAAGGAGAGAAAAAAGACAGATAGATAGTAAAAAAAACAGAATAAGACAAAGAAGAGAAGAACAAAATAAGACAAAAAAGCAGAGAAAAAATAGACGAGAGACAGAGAAACGAAAAAGAAGAAGAAGCAAAAAAAGAATGAAAAAGAAAGAAAAGAAGAGATCAGAAAACAAGACAAAGAACAAACAAAACAAGAAGAAGAGAACAGAAGAAAGACCGCAAGAAAAGACAGAACAGAGAAAAGACAAAAAAAAGAGACAAAGAAAAGAAGAAAGAAAAAGACCAAAAATGAAAAACGAAAGAAAAAAACAAAGGAAAGAAAAAAAGAGAGAAAAAGGAGAAGAAGAAATAATAAGAACAAAAAACAAGATAATAGAATCTCAAAGAGAAGACAAACGAAAGAAGAGAAAGGCGCAATAAAGAAAAGAAGCGAGCAAGGAAGAACACAAACGAAAGAAGAGAAAGGCAAGAGGAATAGGATAGGAAAGAGAACAAGCAAGAAATCAACAAAAGATCGAGAAAAAAACAAAAAAAAAGAAAGTACCAGTCCGACCAAGTATGCCAAAGCTAAAACAGATCCAAAAAAACACGTACCTCAAAGAAAGAAAACAAAGAATCTCAGACCTGCGAGAAACCAGAGTCAAAGGGACCATCCTAAAATAGAATCGAAAAAAAGGAGAGAATCAAAAAACAAAAAGAAGAAGGGGATTGGCCAAGAGAAGAAATGGTGGAGAACCAAAAACAAAGAAGCAAGACAAGAGACAGACAGAGAAAGAAGAATCGGAGAAAAAGAAATAAGAAGAGAGAGAAGACAAAGAATCAAAAAAGAAAAAACAAGAAACAGAAGTCTGAATAAGAATAAGAAACCAGAAAGAAAAATAACAAGACAGAAAAAAGAGAGAAGAGAAAAAAACAAGAAATTCGAAATAGAGAGAGAAGAAAGATAGAGAAGAAACAACAAAGAAAAGAAAGAGGAAAAAAGTCACACGAAAAACAAAACAGAATCAAAGAAAGAAAAAATACAAAAAAGGTAGAGATGAGATAAAGAGAAGCACGAAAGAAGAAAGAAAGAAAGAGACCAAAAAAAAGGCGAGAGAAAGAAAGAGAACAAGAGAGAGAAGAGAGAAACAGGAAGAAAAGATAAAGAAAAAGACCGGACCAAAAACAAAGAAACAGAAAAAAAGAATAAAGAGAGCAGAAAAACGAAGAAAAAATGTAAAAACATTCTTAAAAAGCAAAAAAAGAACATTTTTTGTTGTCATCCATTCTAGGAAAAGAAAGCAAAACAAGAATGCAAAATAACACGAAAGCACAAAAAAGAAAGCTTGGAAAGAATAAGAAGAGAAAAAAATTAAAGTACATTTGACTGTTGTCGTCCATTTACGAAAAGTAAACACAAAACAAAAAAAGACAAACAGAAAAAAATAATAAGACGAGAGAACAAAGAGAATAGAAAAGAGCAAGAAAGAAGAGAGACAAAAAAGAAGGAAGGGCAAGAAAGAAGAGCACAGCAAGAAGACAACAGCAGAAAGAAAAGAAAAATAGAGAGGAAAAAAGAAACAAACAGAAAAAGTGGAGAGAATAAAAAGAAAAACAAGAGGAGAAAAAAGAGAGAAAGAAAAGGAAACAGAAAAGAGAAAAGACAAGAGAAAGAAAGCATGCATAGAAAGCAGAGAAAGGATAAAACCCACCACAACCTGACACTGGCAATCCAAAACGAACTCGAATAACTTTCACAAAACGCAAACAATTTAAATAAGAAGCTTGCTCAAACTAAAATTAAAAACTTCTCCAAGAAATTACTTGATCGAAGAACAACTTGAGATAGACAAGAAAAACAAATAGAAAAGACGAGGAAGACAGAGAAAAACAAAAAAAAAGAAAGAAAAACAAAAAGAAAGAAAAACAAATAGAAAAAAAAAGATAATATAGAAAAAGAAAAGGCAAAGATACTTTTATAAACACAGAAATTGTTAGTAAGAAGGATTAGAGCCTATCACATACACAAGAATGTGGCGGTGTTCTTACCGATCTTACCGGGGAGACTTCAACCAACAGTTTAAAAATGACGATTCGCGATACTTGTAAAAATGACTTCTGCCAGACTAGAGATTACCCCCTTTTCCGACATTTACGCATTTAAAGCCAATTAAATTACATCGATCCACACTTAATCAAAAATACCAGCCTCCTTCCCTGAGCCATGTCCATGACGACTTTTAAGGCAAGTCACTCTTTTGTGAGACAAAAGAAAACTAAACTCACAGCTTACCTACCTCCATCCAAGAGCACTCCGCTTAACAAGGATTTCTTACTCCAAGTAACACTTTACAAGCTATTAACCTGCACTACTACGACCCATTAAAATTCCATCATCACAAGTAAAGCAACAAAACAAACAAAAAAAACAAGACAACAAGCAAACAAAAGAGAGAAGGAAGAAAAACAAGGAAAAAAGAAGAGAGAAAGAGAAGAAAAAGAGAGGCAGAAGAAAAAGGAAAAGAAAGAGTGCAGAAAGGAAAAAGAAGAAGAAGAGATAGAATAGCAGAAAAAGGGGAAAAGAAAGAACAGGAATCAGAGGGAGAGGAGAAAAAAAGAACAAAAGAGAAAGAGAGAGAAGAAGAGAAAGAAGAAACAAAGAGAAGAGCAGACAAAAAAGAATCAAGAGTCGAGTACACCAGACAGAGAAGAAAACAGAGCAACAAGAAAGGAACAAGACAAAGAAGAGAGGAGAAAAGCAGAAAGAAAGAAAAAAAAAAGAAAAAGAAGCAGAACAACAAACAAAGAACAAACAAGAGAATGAATGCATAGAAAAAGAGAAAGAAAAAGAATCCACAAAAGAAAAAACAATACAAACAAGAGATAAAAACAGAGAAGAGAGAGGAACAACAAGAAAAATCAGAAGAAAGAGAAAGAATCAGAGAGAAAGACAAAGAAAGAGAAATAAAAAGGAGAAACAAGATGAGAAAAAGAAGACAGAACAAGATGAAGAATCCAGAAGAAGAGGAGAGGAAAGCATAAAAAAAACTAAGAGGAAGAAAGAACAAGAAAAGAGAGAAGACAGATAAAAAACTAAAACAAAGAATAAGAAAGAAGGTTCCAAAAAACAAACCAAAGTCCGTTCGAGAGAAAGAGCAACAAAGAGAAGAGAACTTCTCCCATCAAAGAAAAACAAGAAAAGAGAGCAAGAAAAGAATAAGAAAAGAGAGAAAGGAACGGGGACGAAAGAAAGAAGCAAATGAGAGAAGAAAAAAGCAGAAAGACAAGAAAGAGAAAAGCAGAAAGAAAGACAGAAAGCCCTTTTGCAATGCCCTAACAAACAAGAAAGATCTTTCCAACTTGCACACACGCACGAAAAAACAGGAACAACAAAGACCCTCGGGCTAGACTTTCCCTTATTCTATTAAAAAACAATCCAAATAAAGAAATAGATAAAACAAAAACAAACAAACAGACAACTAAGGGACTCAAAGAAAACAAAAACCATTCGCACACAATATAATATTGTTAATTAATAGTAAGAAAGGGAAAAATAGTTATAGTAGTAAATATTAGAGAATAACTCCTGCACAACCCTTCCTATAACTACCAAAAATACAAACCAAAAAATAGACAAATACAAAATAAGGAATCCGCAAAGAAAGAGAACAAAAAGAGGAAAGAATCAGAGAAGAAATTGAAAAAGAGAAAAGAGAGGAAAGAAAAAGAGCAAGATAAAGAGAAAAAAGAACAGAAGAGAAAGAGAGAAGGCAGAGAGAAGGCATAGAAAAAGACCGAGAAGAGAAAAACAGAAAGAGAGAAAGACAGAACAAGAGGCAGAGAGCAGAAAAACAAAGAGAGCAAACAAAACAGAAAGCAAGAAAGAGAAAAAACAGAAAGAGAGAAAGCACAAGAAAAAGAGATCGAAGAAAAAAATAAGAGAAGAATACAGAACAAGATAAAAAAAGACACAAAACAAAGAGATAAGAAAAAGAAGAGAAAAAAAGAGAGAGAAGAAGCAGAAAAAAGAGAAAGAAAAGAGAGAAATAGCAAGAGAAGAAAGAAAACAGGAAAAAGACCGAGGAAAAAGGAAAAATGAAGCTAGCCAACCTCCCCCTTTCTCATATTACTGGAGCCCCTCTTTGACTATGCTGTCAGATTCCATTCCTAGTCCAATAATAAGAAATCTTCCTACACCTTTCTTTTACAACAACAACCAAAGTACTCCGTGTCTCAAGAATCTACAATCAAATGGTAATACGATAAATAACAATTAAATGACAATGCAGACAGATTTTCAATCCAACCTGTATCCAAAAAGAAGAGAAACCTGGCAAACTTTCAATAACAAACTCAGAAACTTGAAATCACACAGAAAAAAACAATTACGCTAAATCTACATCAACAACCGGAAATCGTTTACAGAACAAGAATAACAAAAAAAGAGAAGCAGAAAAGAGAGAGAAAAAGAATCAGAAAAACAAGAACAGAAAAAAAGAAAGAGCAGAGAAAAGAACAAGAGAGCAAAGAAAGAGAGAAAGAAAATAAAGAAGAAAGAAAGCAAATAAAGAAGAAAGAAAGCAAGAAAATAACAAGAAAGAGGGAAGAAAAGAGAAAAAGTAACAATAAAGAGAAGAATCTAAAAAAGAAGGTTCCAAAAGAACGCAGCCCAGAGAAAGAAAAAAAGAAAGAGACTGAAAGATAAAAGTTCGGAAAAAACGAGATAGAAAGCAAGAAAGTTCCCCCAAAAAGAAAAAGAGATGCAAGAAAGCCATAAAAAGAGGAAAAGAAAGAGGCCATAAAAAAGAAAGAAAAAATAAGGAGCCGAGTCCCGATCTCAAATCCAGCACAAATCAAACTAAGTGAAAAAAGGAGAAAGAAGAGAGATAGCAGAATCCGAGAAAGAGGGTTCCCCAAGAGAAACAAGAAAAAGAATCCGACAGAAGAGAAAGAAGAAAGAAAAAGCAGAAGAAAAGACAAAGAGAGAAAAAAGAAGAGATGCGAAAGAAGAAAGAGAAGAAAGAAGGTTCCAGAAGAACAAAAACAGAGAAACAGAAAAGCGCAGAGAACAAGAAAGGAGATGCTGAATCCGAACGTGATCAAAGAAAAAAAACGAGAGAAAGAAGCTTCCTGAACAACGAGAACGAGAAATAAAGGCATAAGGAGAAAACAGAAAAAGACAGAGGAACAAAGAAGCGGAGAAAAAAAGAAGAATCAGAATAAAAAGCGGAAAAAAGATAGAGAACGAAAGCAAAAAGCAGAAAGAAAAACCTAACTTACAAGCTAAAGTAAACAAACACGCGAGACCGAGAGAAAGATCGAGGGTTCCAAAGAAACGAGACCAAGAAAAAAAGAAAAGTAACAGAAATCGAAGAAGAAAAAGATTAAAAATTGAAGAGAAAAACAAGAGAAGAAAATAGAGAAGAATCAGAGAGGGATAGAAGAAAAAGAGAACAGAAGAACAAAAAAAGAGATGAATAAGAAACAAAAAAAGAAAGAAATAAGAATCAAAAACAGGAGAGAGCAGAAAAAGAAATCCCGAAAGAAAAAGACAAGGAACAAAAACAACAAAGAGAAAAGAAACCAGAAAAATTACAACAACCTACAAAACACAGAAAACGGAAACAGAGAAGAAGGCACCTGGGAAAAAGAAGAGAAAAGAAAGAACCAGAGAAGAAAGACGCAGAGCAAAGAAGAGATAAAAAGAAAAAAAGAAAGAGAACAATAGAAAGCAAAAGAAAAACTACCAAGAAAGAAAACATAAGAGAAACAGAAATCGAAGAAGAAAGAAGACAAACAAAAAGATAGAAGAAAAAGAAAGAACAAGCAAGGAACTAGAGAAAAAGATAAGAAGGAGAAAACAACATACAGAAGCGAAAAGGAAAAAACAACGAGACAAGTAAAAGAAAGTTCCAACAGAAAAACTTAGGGCGAAGGTTCCAACGAGACCTAAGGTCGAAAGAAAAAGAGAAGAAAGAAGCATAAAAGAATAAGAATGAAAAAAAAGAAGACAAAAAAGAGAAGAGAGACGAAAGACCGAAGAAGAGAGAGAGAGTAGAAAAACAACAACAACAATCATGAAAGAAAACGAAAAAGGAAAAAAACAGAAGAAAGAGAAAAAAGAAAGAAATCACAAAGAAAAGAATAAAAAACCGAAAGAGAAGAATCAGAAAACACGAACTAAGAAGAACGAGAAAAAACAGAAACAGACAAAACAAGAAAAAAGGTAAGAGAAAAAGGAAAATCATAAGATAAAGAATAAAAAATAAGAGAAAAAGAAAGGAAAATAAGAAAAGAAAAGGGCAAAAAAAACAAGAAAGAACAAAAGAAGATAAAAAAGACAGAGAAAACAAAAAGAAAGGAAAGAAGCAGAAAACCGCAAAAATAAGTCTTCGAAAGAAGACAAGCAAGAAAAAAACAAAACAAGAAGAGAGGAAAAAGAAGTTCCCTTAGATAGAAAGAGAAAGAGCGAAAGAAAAGAAAGAAATCGACACAGAAAAAAAGAGATGAAAGAACAAAATCCAAAGAAACAATCAAAACAGAGAAAAAGAAGACAAAAGAAAAAATCAGAGAGAATAAAAAAGAAGAAAGAGAGCAAGAAAGTTCCCTCAGAACAGAAAGAGCAAAGGAAAGAAAGATAGAAAAAGAAGGGTCAGGAACATACAGAACAAGACAAAGAAAAAAGAAAGAAAAACTAAAAGAAAAGACAACAAAGAAAAGAGAGAAGACAGAAAAGAATAGAGAAAAGAGAAGAACAAGACAAAAATAAGAAGAAACAAAGAAAGAGCAGAAAAAAGAAAGAGAGGGTTCCAAATCACCAGATCCAGAGAAAGAAAGGTACAGCATCACAAAGAAGAACGAAAGAGATAAACGAGACACAACGAAAGCAAAGTAAAAGAAAACAAGAGGTAAAAAGAGAATAAGTTTCAGAAACGAAGACTATAAGCAGAAGGTTCCTTCAGAACGAAATCAACAGAAAAAAAGACAAAGATAAGAAGAAACAAACAAAAGAAAAAAAAGGTTCCTTAAGAACAATAATGAAACAAAAAAGCAAAGAAAAGTCTGGAAGAAAGGAACTTCCTGGGCCAAGGTTCGGAAAGAGAGAAAAACTGCTAGTCCCAGAGAAAGAGAGAGAGACAGAAAAATGGAAAGAAAGAACAAAAGGAAAAAGATATAAGAAACAAAAACAAGAAAGAAAAGAAAAATAGAAAAAGAAAACAAAGAAAAGAAAAATAGAATAAGAAAAAGAAAACAAAAAGGAGAAAGAACAAACAACAAGAAGAAGAAAAGAGAGAAGAACAAAGAGAATACAATAAAAAACCAATAGAAAGAACAGAAAACAACAATCACAAGAAAAAGAAAAAAGCAAGAATGAAAAGACGAAGAAAAAGAACAAGAAAAAAGAATCAGAATAAAAAAAAGAGAACGAAAGCAAAAATAAAAGAAGTTCCAAAGAACAAGAACATGCATAATAAATAAGAAAAAGCAAAAGAAAAAAGAAGGCAGAAGAAAGAAAAAGACAAGAAAAAGAACAAAAGACATAAGAACGAGCAAGAAAAGAAGACAAAGAAAAGAGAAAACAAAAGACAGAAAAACACAAAAAAGAAGGTGAAAACTGGGGTCAAAGCTTCCAAAAGAACGAAGACGAAACAAAAAGAAAAGAGAAAGAAACCAGAAATCCCAAAAAGAACAAGAAAGAAAGATGGAAAAAAAGAAAAGAAAGCAAAAGAAGAAAGAGAAGAGAGCAGAAAAGACAAAGAAAAGAGAAACAGAAGAAAAAAGAGAAAAAAGAAGAGACAGAGAGAACACAAAGAAGAGAAAAAAAGAAATCCAGAAGAAAAAAGAAGAATAGAAAGAAGCAGAAAGCAGAACAAGAATCAGAACAAGAAAGTTCCACAAGATAGAAAAAGAAAGCAAGAACGTCCCAAACGAGAGCGGAAGAAAGGTAGTTCCAGAGGAGGACCAGAGACCAATACAGAAAAAAAGTTCCATATGAAATGAACCAGACAGGGAACAAAAGACATAAGAAAAAGAACAAAATAAAGAACAGATCAAGAAGAAAAAGGTTCCAGAAGAACGAGACCGAAAGTACAAACTGAGTCAACTTTACGGGCCAAACTCACAAACCAGAACGGAAGAGGGGAGGGAAGGAGAGATGGAAAAGTCAAAGAAAACCAGAAAAAAAGAACAGAAAAAAGAAAAAGACAGAGGAAAAAAAACAGAAAAGAAAGAAAAACGACAACAAGAGAAAAGAGAGTTCGAGAAAAAGACAGGAGAAGAAGAAAATAAGGAAAGAACACAGGAAAACAGAGGAAAGAAAAAATAAAACAAAAAAAAACTAGTCACTAAAAAAAAAGTTCGAAAGAGAAAAACAACACGAGAAAAAGAAAAGATATAAAAAGAAAAAGCAGACAAAGGAAAAAAGAGAAGGAGAAATCCCCCCAAGAAAGGGAAATTAAAGAAAGAACGAGAGAGAAAACACAGAAAAGAACAAGAGAAAAAGAAGATAAAAGGACAAAAAAGAAATAGAAAAACAAAGACAAAAAAAACAAGGAAGAAAGACTTCAAACAAAGAAGAAAGAAAGAGAATAAAAAGAAAGCATAAAAAAAACCCACGACAACCTAACGCTGACGATCCAAAACGAACACAAACAACTTAAATTAAAAAGTTTGCTCAAACTAAAACTACGAACTTCTCCAAGAAATTACTTGATCGAATTGAATAGACAAAAAAAACAAAAAAGAAGCTAAATAAAAAAGAAAGAAAAGTGAAAAAAACTAAATGAAAAAAATAGCAAAGATACTTTTCTAAACACAAAAATTGTTACTAATTAAAACTCGAACTTATTATATACACAAAGATGGTGACGGTATTCTTACCAGGGGAACTTCAACCGACAGTTTTAAAATTACTTGAGCAATTTAAAGTGCTCGTGAAAAACCACTTCTTCCGCATTAAAAATTACCTAATTTCTTATATTGAACCCTTGACCCACACTTAATCAAAAATATCAGCCTCCTTCCCGGAGCCATGTCCATAACGACTTTTGAGACAAGTCACTCTTTGCGAGACAAAAGGATACTAAACTTACAGCTTACCTACCTAACACTCCACTTAACAAGAATTTCTTACTCCAAGTAACACTTTACAAGCCATTAACCTGCGTTACTACGACCTATCAAAAATTCCATCATCACAAGTAAAGCAACAAAACAAACAAAAAGAACAAGACAACAAGCAAACAAAAGAGAGAAGAAAGAAAAACAAGGAAAAAAGAAGAAAAAGAGATCAAAGAGAAGAAAAAAGAACAAACAAGGAAGATGGAGAGAAGAAAAAACAAACAAAGAAGACAAAGAGAAGAAAGAAAAAGAGAAGCAAACAAGACAAAGAAAAAAGAAGAGAAGAACAAAAGAGGCAGAAAAAGAAGAACATGAAAGATACCGAGAGATAAAACGAGAATGAAAAAGAAAAAACGAAAGAGTACCAAGAAAAGAAGAAACAAGGGATCAAAAAGAAAGAAGACAGAAAAAAGAGGAATCACAGAAGCAGAAAAAAGAAGCAAAAGAAGAAGACAAGAAGAGATAAGGCAAGTGCCAGAGAAGAGAGTCAGAGAATCAAAACAAGAACAACTGTCACAAAGAAAAGATATTAGAAGTCAGAAGAAAGAAACAGAAAAAAGAAAGAAAACAGAGAAAAAACAGGGCCGCGAATACCCGAGAAAAAACACACACGAAAAAGAGGCTTGCTTGGGATTACACATAAAAAGCCTTTGCGGAGGAGATATTTGAAATGGGCACAATAATAAAGAACAAACAAAAAAAGAGAGGGAAGAAATAAAATAAGAAAAGAAAAAAGTCGGAGAAAGAAGAACAAGAGAAAAGAATAACAATAAAAAAGAAAGCAAAGACAGAAAAAAGAAGAATCAAAGAAAGAGAAAAACAAGAAAGGCAGAGGAAAAGAAAGACAAAGAAGAATGGTGTTTCCAAGGAGATAGGTACAAAGTCCCCGCTTTCGCTCAGAAAAAGAAGAAAAAAAGAGCTGGCAGAAGAAAGAATCACCGAAAAAAAGAAAAAAGATAGAGCAGAAAAAAAGAAGAAAAAAGAAATCCATAAAGAAGGGAAAAAGAGAACTCTTAGTACTAACTAAGAGGAAAAAAATACCCATAATAAAACAATATAAAGACAGAGGACAATCAAAAAGAGCAGAAAGACAGAAAAGAAGAATGAAAAACAAGAATCTGAAAGAGTAAAAGAAGAGGAGAGACAGAAGAAAGAAAAGAAAAAAGTCGAGAAGAAAAAAAAGAACATCTCAATCAGAGAAGAGACACCGAGAGAAGAAGAAGAGAGAAAAGGAACAAGGAAGAAAATAAAAAGAGAAAAGAAAGAATCCCCATAAAGGAAAAGAAGAGAAAGAAAAAAGAGAAAAAGCTCTCTAAAAAAACATTGTTAGGGAAATAGAGAAGACAAAGAAAGAGAAGGCAGGAAAAAAAAGAGAGAAGAAAAACAAAGAAAAGAATAAAAAAGATAAGAAGAGAGACAAAACCGAAAGGAAACAAAAAAAGAAAGAAAAAGAGAAACAAGACAAAAAAGAAGTTCTCCAAAACAAAAGAAAAAAACAAGAAAATAAGAAAGAAAGGCAGAAAAAGATAGAAAAAACAAATAAAAAAAGAAAACAAAGAAAAAATAAAGAAAAATAAGGAAAAGAAAGAAAACGCAAAGACATATAAAGATAAAGAAAGCAAAAACGCAGAAAAAGAAAGAAAAAAAGAAGCAAAAGAAAAAAAAGAGAGAGAAGAAAAAAGATAAACAGGAAAAAACGGAAAGCAAAAAGAAAAAAGCAAGAAAGATAAAAATAAAAAAAAGAAAGAAATGAAAAAACCTAAAACAATGCAAAACAATTCCAAAACAAAAACAAGTTAAAGAATCCGGAAAAACAGAAAGAGAGAAAGAAAGTAAGACAACCAAAAAATACAAGAAAAAGTAGAATCAAAGAGGAAAAGAAGAATTCGAAGAAAAAGAAATCAGAAGAAGAAAGAGGAAAAATAAATTAAGGGAAAAATAGAGAAAAGAAAAAACAAGAGAGAAGAAAAAGAAACCGGATAAAGAACAAGAGAAGAACAATAAAGAGAAGAAGAACAAAAAAAGCAACAAACAGAAGAAAAACAATAACAAAAAACAATAACAAAAAAAGAAAGTAAAGAGAAAAAGAACAAAAATAGGAAAAATGAAAACACAGAAAATACATGACAACAACCCAAAAGACTACAAAGAAGCACACAAGCAAGTCCCATTTATAAATATGTATATAAGCCTAAACAACAAACAAAAATAAAGAATCCAGAAGGAGATGACGTGATTGAAAAATTTCCTATATAAAGTAGAAACAACAAAATTAGAGAAAAAGGATCCGAGCTCTAGCGGTGCTGCCGAAAAATTAACAAATTAAAGAATAACCGGGCACTCAAAAGAGAACAATGACTTGGTCACAATACTACTCAGAATCTAAAAATAATTGCAATAAAGATGTGAGTGCCCGAAACGCTCCACTGGCTAGGCCAAGAAAAAAAACAAATTAAAGTAGAAACAAAAAGTAAGAAAAAGAATGACAAAGAAAAAGAGAAAAGAAATGGGAAAGGGAACAGAAAGAAAGAAAAAGAGAAGAAGGTAAAAAAGAAAAGAGCAGGGAAGAGAAAAAGAAAGAAGAGAAAGAGAGGCAGCAAAAATAAGAAAGAAAGAGATCATAAAAAAAAAGATAGAGACTAGTAAAAAATAGAAAGCAGAAAGAAAAGAGAGAGAGAAGAAAACAAGAGAAAAAAAGACAGAAGCAAGAAGGAGAAACAAGATTAAAAATGCTGGTACAAAGTTCTCCAAAAGAACCCAAGAGAAAGAGTGATGGTTCCAAACGAGGACCAGAAAAAGAGAAAAGAGCAGAGAGAAACAAGAAAAAAAGCAAGAAAGAAGAAAAGAAATAAAAGAGGATAAAGAAGAAAAAAACTAAAGAGACAGAGAAAAGAAAGAATCAAAGAAAAGAAAGAAAAAAGAACAAGAAGAAGACGACAGAAAAGAAGAGGAGACAAAGAAAAACAAAAAGAAGATAAGACAAAGAAAGAAAGATAAGCAGTAAAGAAAAAAAAAGGAAAAAACACAGTCCGAAAAAAAAGAGTCAGAAAAAGCACAATAAATAAAGAAGCAGAAAAAGAAAAAATCAGAGAAGAGACAAAAAGAATAAGACAAAAAACAAATACAAAATCCAGAGAATGAAAAAAAAAGAGTCGAAGATTCAGAGAAAAGAAAATACAAAAGAAAAGAGATCAGACAGAGAAAAGCAGGAGAAGAAAGAATAACAGAGAGAAGAAGAAAAAAAACAAAAAAAGAAAGAAAAAGAAAATAAACAATAGAGAACAAGACAGCAAAGAAAACAAAAAAAACAATCTTCCGCTAATACTAAAACGACCTCGATACACTGTTTCAATTATTGAAAAATAATAAAAGTAAAGAAAAAAGAAAGAATAAAGCAGACAGAAAAAGAGGAGAATCAAAAACAAACAAAAAAGGAACCTTAGGGCTTCAACATAATCCACAAAGTCATAACAACCAGGCCCCCTAATTATATTAATTATCTAAAAACAACAGCATATCATAATCAACCCCTAGACTCAAAGATCCAAACTTTAGAAAGACAATAAAATTAAATAAAAGAGAAAGAAGAAAAAAAAAGACGGAAATAAAAGCATAAAATTTAGAAAGATTTGCTTTCTAGAAATAAATACAATTAAAGCACCCGATTGAAAATTCTTTGCACAATAAAACGTAGGACGAGCAATCTTTAGAAAGTTGTAATACTAAAGTAATTAAATCCTAGTGATATGGGAAATTGAGTAATACTAAGAATTCCTTGATTCAAAAATACTGCACGAAAACAAACAGAAGAAAAACCGTTCTAAATTAGACGACAAAAAAGAAAAAGAAGTAAATAACCGAAGAAAACAACAATAAACAAAACATACTACCAACAAATGAAAAGAAAGAAAGCAGAAAAAGAAGACTTCGAATTCCTTTTGCCTTCGACCTGACAGTCTCTTCCGCACCTCTTTTCTTTCGATTTTCCATTCATCTCGTGCGAAAGGAACCTTCCTTTCTCTTTTCCTTCTTCCATTTAGGTCTTTCTGATCCTACTTTACTTCTATACGCGTCTTTTGTTGTCGTCCATTTATCAAAAACAAAAAACCAAGAAGGAAGAACAAACGAGATCTAAAAACAAAAAAAAGAAAAAAACCAAAAAGAGAGAAAACAAGAGCAAAAAGAAGGAAGAATCAAAGAAGAATCAAAGAAGTAGATAAGAAAAAAAACATTTGTTGTAGTCCATTTCCCAATGAAAGCAAGAAAGAAAACAAAGAAATAAAAAAAAAAAAGAAAAAACAGAAGAAAAGCTCAGATTTGCTTGTTTCCTTTTGTGATAAAATTAGATTTAGATAAATAAAGATTTTAATTTAATAATTAAATAAATATAAATCAAAATAAACTCAATAGACTATATAAATTGTATAGGAATAAAATCTAGTTGATTATTTTAGTTTGCATAATATATATTATATTATATTGTATATAAGATTGTATTACAATAAAAGAGAATCTAGAACACAAAACAACTGCGGAGATTCCTGACAACCAACAATACGAAAAAACAGACAAGGTATTCTTGTCTCCCTTTTCTACCATTTTAACAAAAGCAAAAGTCTAACGGTATCTCCCCGGAGAATACAAAGTTATTTAATTAATAGCAACACTTAAACCTTTCCGCCAAAGTAAAGAAGCAAACGAAGACAAAGAAAAGATAAAATAAAGGAAAGTCTAGGTTGTCATAGAGTACTTAACAGACAATCAAAATAAAGAGTTGTGCGGAAAACAAATATTTTAGTAAAAGAAGAAAAAGAAAGGAAGTTTAAATATAATAAAGTAAAAAGAAGAAAAAAGTAAGAAATAAAAGAAGATAAAAAAGAAAATAAAAAAAGAGGAAAGGAAAAACAGGAAGAATTACAAGAAAGATAAGAAAAAGAATAATCGAAATAGACGAACAATACCAAATCCTTCGACATAAAAAAATTATTGAAAGAAATTTACGCAAGCAGAACTGCTGCACTCTAGTTATGAGCATATCACAAAGGTCTTCTCAGAAAACCAGAAAGAATATGCGTTGTCTGTTTTCCCCCATACTATTATTTATTCATTTATTTTAAAGTAAAAGATTAGAATCAAGGGCAATTTAATACAAAAAGAAGCAGAAAAACTCGTAAAAAGAAAGAATTAAAAAAAAAGAACAAGAAGAATAAAGAGGAAACATAAGCATCTTAAAAAAGAACCCGAGCCAAAAGCTATCTCTCTATCCAAAAAGGAAAAAATAAGACAAAGACAAGAATCTGAAAAAAACGTAGAGAAAAACAGAGAGAAAGAAGAAAGAGAAGATTGTCTCCTAGACTACAAACAAAGAGAAACAGAAAATAAAAGAACGAATTCTAAAACTCAAAAAGAAACGAGGAAAGACGTCATAAAAAAGAAAGACAGAACTCATTAAAGAAATCTTAAGAAAAATAGTTCAGAAACAAACAAATAAAGAAAGACAACCTGAACAAGAAAAGAGAAGACGAAACACAAAGTAAAAATCTAAATGAGAAAATAAAGAAGCTTAAAATCTAGAACAAATTCGAATTCTCTTACCAACTCATAAAAAAGAATACTAAACCGTACGATCTACCTTTAATTAACTATTTTGCTTTAGTACAATATTTGTTATCACTAAAAATAAAAAGCAGCTTCCAAACTTTTAAGCAAAAAAAACCTTTACAATAAAGCTTAAAAGTAGAAGAGTAGAATGAATAAATTTTGGGACGCACCTTTTCTTTATTTAAAATAAAAAGATTAAATGTAAAAAAAGAGAAATAGATGCAAAGGAAGTCAGAAGGTGACGAAAGAACGAGAAAGACAAAGAAAGAGAAAAGGTTTGGAAAGATAGACAGAAAAACTAAATCCCATCCCAAAAGAAAAATCCAAGAAGAAAAGGTACCAAGAAAAAAGAAGAAAAGAAAAAGACAACAAACAAGTCCAAGGAAGAAAGAACAACAAAAAGACAGAAAAGGGAGAAGCAGGCAAGAAAAAATAATCAAAGAAAGGGATCGATGAAAGAAAAAAAGCAAAAGAAATAACATAACAATAAAAAAGAAAAGAATGCTTCATCAGAAACAACACAAAACAAAATGTGTTATTACTTAAGCATACTACAAAGAATATATAATACAACTTAAAGAAAGAAAATGTAATATATACTCCCTAATAAAAAAATTGTTTGGAAAAGATCCACTGCAAAACTTGTTTAAAGAAAAAATTAACCTAAATTCAAAGTTTGCGATAGAAATGCAAAAACTATATAAATATATATATTTTATATAATAAATATTATATAATAAATAATTTAACTAATAAAATTCTATTTTTCAAAATTTAAGGTTTTTAGTGAATATAAAATTTATGAATATAAAAACATAACTAAGTTCAGCTAAATGGAGCATACACTGAGAAAACCTATAAACAATGGTTCAATTCTTTCAAGAACCTCATTTTTTTCTTAGAAAATCCAAAGAAACAACCGAACCTCTTGTATTAGACCTTGCCCCGAACCTACTTCTATTCTATATCCAAAAGGCTTTGAAGCTTAGTGTTCTTGCCATAGATGCAGAGGAAGAAAAACACCCCCAAAAATTGTCAATAGAAAAGTTCCTTAAAGAACACATTCATAGAAGAGGAAAAGGCAAGAGCCTCTGAAAAAAATAAAAGAAAAATGTTTCAGGAGAATAAATTAAAAAAAGGACAAGGGAAAGAGCTTCTAAGAAAGATTTCGTGTTCGTGACAGAGATAATCTTCCGCGTAAAAAGTTCAAAAATAGAGAGACGAAAAAAGCCTGTCGCCAAGGGCGTGCCTAAGAGATATTTCAAAGAAAACACAAAGTTAAAGTGCAAAATGTCTTGCTAAACGCGGATTTCCCACAGATTCAAAAATATAAAGACAAGGGAAAAGTTCACACAGTCTTGGTAAACAGATCTTTACAGACAGATGTTGCTTCGAACAGAGAATAAAAGACAAGAGAAACGAGTGAAAGAAGAAGACCAAGAATCAGGGAGAGGAAAAAACACAAAGGAAAAAAGAGAGAAAAAAGGCAAAGATAAAAAAAGCAAGAAAGCAAACATAAAGAACATTCAGAAGAAGAAAGAGAAAAAAAAATACAACAAAGAAAAAAGAAAGAGAAGAAGAAAGAATCGGAAAAGAAAAAGCAAAAACAAAAGAGCAAAAAGAAGAATTGAAAAAACAAAACAAGATAGAAAAAAAGAAACAACAACAAAGAGGAAAAGAAAGAACAAAAAACCAGGAACAAGAAAAGAAAGAAGATATAGAAAGAGAAAAAAAGACCCTGAGCTACAATGAAAAAAGAAGGAAAAAACAAAGGCAGGAAAAAAAAAACAAAAAAAAATAAAAGAAAGAACAAAGACAAAAAAAATAAAAGAAAGAACAAAAGAAAATAAAGAAAAGAGCAGAAAAATAGAGAGGAAATCGTAGAAAGAAGAGAAAGGAAAACCCAGGCGAAGAATCGAAAAGAAAAAACAAAAGTCAGAGAAGAAAGAAAAAGAAGAAAAAAGAAAAATCATAGAAAAAATAGAAAAAAAGGAGAAAAGAAACAACAAGAACAAGAGAAACAAAGAAAGATAGGGAAAGAATCCAAGAAAAAGAAAGAACAAATAAACAAGAAAGAAAGACAAAAAACAAGATAAGAAAGAGAGAAAACAAAGAAGAAACAAAAGAAAAATAGAAAGTTTCCCTAAGAACAAGAAAGAATAACAGAAAGAACAGAAATAGAAAAAAGAAAGAGAAATAAAGAGTGAGAGAAAAAGAAAGAAGAAGCAGCAGATCGGATAGAAAAAGAACAAAAGGAAAGAAACGAGAAGATGAAAACAAGAGAGGGTAATCAAAGAAAGAAAGGAAGAAATATGGTTCAGAAACAAGAAAAAATAGGAGCTTCCAAAGTTTAGCAACGATTCAAGTATACATACAAAAAAAAAGAGAGAAACCCTGGAAAACAGGAGCGAAAAACCCATTACACTAAGAAAGCAACAAAAGCAAAGAAAGAATTCCACAAAGAAAAAACAAACTCAGGAAAAGTTCGCGTAAACAAAGAAAAACAATCGGCAAGAATCAATTTTACAAAGTAGGAAAGCAAACGCCAAGGAACCAATTACAGAAATATAAAGAAAGAGCAGAAGCCCAAGTGAAACAATTCCCAAAGAAGTGGAAGTACACGATGGAATGTCGTATAGAAAGAAGACAAGCCGAAAGTCTAGCAATGAGTTTCAGTAAGAAAGCAGCAAAAGGCAAGAAACCAATTAAAAAAGTAAAAAGCAAACTCCGGAAGGATTCTAAGAAGGAAAGAAAGATGCGAATCCAAAGAGACTAAACTAAACATAGAAAGATAGATGAGAAAGTCCGGGAAACAATTCCAGAAAAATATCAAAAATGCGAAAGCTAAGCAAGGATTCACATAAACAAAAAATAAGGATCAGACAGAAAGGGATTACATACATAAAGAAAAGGCTTCCAAGTCAAAGAAGAAGGTTCTGCGTGAGACAAAAAGAGAAATAAAGAGATCGGAAAAGATAAAGAAAAAAGAAGAAAAAGAAGTCACGAACAAGACCAAGAAATGAAAATCAGAAAGAAACAAAGAAAAGAAAGAAATCGAGTATAAAAGAGAAAAAAACAAAGACAAAAAAGAACAAGAGAAAAGAAGAAAAAAGAGAAATCTAGAACAAAAAACAACAAAAAAGAAGAAAGAAAAGAGAACAACAAAAAAGAGTATGCATTCTCCCAACCAGCAGACTAAGCAAAAGACCACTCATGGGCTTAAGGCTTAAGAAATAAAAAAAGAGAGAGCCAAAGGAAAAAAGAACAAGAAAAGGAAAGCGAAGAAGAAAAGAAAAATTATTCACAAAAAAACCAAGAAGCAATAAAGAAAAACAAGAAATTACAAAAAAACAAAAGCAAGAATGCAAAAGAAAACAAAGGAAGTAGAAAGATCAAATGAAAAAGAAAGAAATATAAAAAACAAAGAGAAGAAGAAAGGGAAGATAGAGAAAGAAAAACAAGAAAGAATAGATTCATTGACAGACGCAGGGAAAGGTTGCAGTAATAAAAGAATGAAAAGAGGAAAAAGACAGAAAAGAAAAAAAAGAAGACAACAGAATGAGAAAATCCAAAGCAATAAGCATTCTTTCTTGTTGACATACTCCATCAATAAATCAACAAACAAAGAAAACCAAGACGGCTTAAAAAAAAGCATGCTAACATACTAGACATTATAGGAATAAAATTAAAAGTGAAACTCTAAAGAAAAAGAAAAAAGAGTCATTCCAAAGTCCGCCTCAAAAAAGTTAGCAATACACGACTACTATCTCAAAAAAACAAAGAAAAGATCCGTCAAAAAAATACCTGCCCAAAGACTTTCCAAAAGTAAATCCTAAGAGAAACAGGGACAAATACAGTACCCCCTGTGTCCGCGAAAGAAAAGAGAGAAAGACAGAGAGAAAAAGAATCAAAGAGCTAAACAGGAAAATTAAAAAAAAAAAAACAAAACGGAAATAACAGAGAGGAAAAAGCAGAGTAAAGAAGAAGGAAAAAAAGAAGCAGAGAAAAATTAAAAAAAAGACAAAAGAAAAGAGGAGAAAAGAGAAGTAGACAAAGAGAAAGAAAGATAGTTCGGAAAGAAAAGAACAAAGACAAGAAGAACAAAAAAAAAGAAAGAGAAGATGAAAAGAAAGAAAACAAAAAGAATTCCGTCTAAGCTTTGCAGAAGAGAGAATCTATTTCATATAATAGAGAAAAATAAATTTAATTACCTTTCAGTTCAAACCCCCTTTCACTTGTTCACTTGTAGTACTGTTGATTTAAATATTTAAAACCGATCCAAAGTATTTGTATTCACCCATTTCCTTTGCCAAGTGTTTATGGATTAGAGAAAAATAATAAGAAAAAAAGATAAATATTAAAAAAAAATAG
This sequence comes from Plantago coronopus, assembly GCA_036897195.1. NCBI lineage: Eukaryota > Viridiplantae > Streptophyta > Magnoliopsida > Lamiales > Plantaginaceae > Plantago > Plantago coronopus. Next base: position 19,190 of record JAYMSL010000772.1, read on the forward strand.
AAAAATCCATACAATAAAAAGGGAGAAAAGAACAAAAAGAGAGCAGAAAGAAGAAAATAAAAGAAGAAGAGAAAGAAGGAGGCAGAGAAAAAGAAGGTTCAGAAAGAACAAAAGCGACAGAAGAAAGGTCCGAGGCCGAGAGGCCGAAGAAGAAAAACAAAGAGAAAGGAAGAAAGCAAAAACAATAAGAAAGAAAGCAAAAAACAACAAAAACAAAAAGGAAAAAAGAGAGAAGAAGAAAGAGGAAAAACAAAGAATAAAAAATAAGAGAAAAGAAAGAGAGAAAACAAGAGAAGAAAGAAACAAAAACAAAGAAGTACAATAAAAAAAAGAAAGAAAGAAAAGAATAAGAGAAAAAAATCATAGAAAAAGAAAAGAAAAAACAAGAGTCATTCCAGAGTCCGCCTGAAAGGCAGGGATGCATGACTACTACATTGAAACATCTCAAAAAAGATGCCAGCCCAGGGACTTTCCAAAAGCAAACCATAGGAAGCAGAGGACGAAGACATTATCCTCGTAGTCCTACAAAGAAAAGGGAATAAGACAGAGAAAGAATCAAAAAAAAGGGAAAAAGAGAGGGTAAGACAGAATGAAAAAGAGAGAAGAAAGAATACAAAGAGAAAAACAAAAAGAAAGTAAAAAAAAGAGAAAAGAATACAAAGGAAAAATAGAAGAAGACAGAGGAAAAAGAAAAGAAAGGAAAAGAGATTCGGAAAGAAAGAGACAGAAGAACAAGCAAGAAAAGAAAAAAAGAATATAGAAGAAGAAAAAAATAACAAGAAGAAAGCGAAAAGAATTACTTCAAAGCTTAAGAGAAACAAAAAAGAACTTGTTACAGAAAAGAAAATCTATTTCTTATAATATAATAGATAAAAGATATAAATTTAATTGCCTTTCGCTGTAAACACATTTCCATTGTACTAATGGTGATTTAAATCTTTAAAACAGATCCTATTATAAAGTATTTCTATTCATCCATTTCTTATCGATTAGAGAAAAAAGAAAGGATTCCCTTCAAAAGAGATAAAGAGAGAAAAAAAAGAGGGAGAAGCAGAACAAAAAGTAAGGATAAGAAAGAAAACAGAGGAAAATTGAAAAGAAAATCAAAAATAGAAAAAGGAGAAAGGAAAAACAAGAGACAAGGACAAAAAAGAGAAAACAGAAGAACAAACAAGAAAAAAGTAGAAGAATCAGAAGAAAAAAGAAACATGAAAAAAAGAGAGCGAGAAAAGAATCAAAAAAGAAAGAGAAAAGAAAGAAAACCAGACCAAAAAAATAGAGAGAAAAGAAGCAGAAAAACAAGAAGAATAAGAAACAGAGAAGAAAGACTGATGGGAGAGAAGAGAAAGTAGAGAAGAAGACAGAAAAAGAAAAAAGAACAATGAGAGAAAAGAAGAAGCGATATCAATCAAAAAAAGAACAAGGAACCCTAAGCGCAGCACTAGAAAGATATCATGGAATATCAACCAAATCCCCAAGACAACGAGGCCCACCTAACAAGGAAAACCATATAACCCACAAATATGCGCAACAAACGAAATCACGAAGAACATAAAAATAAAAAACAAGTAAGCAAAAGAAGTCAGTCAGGCCTTGAAAAAGAAAAAAGTCTAGTCCAAAATTATGAGTAAATGCAAACAAAAGAACCAGGAAAAAAAATAAAGATAAAAAAAGAACAAGAAGAGACTGCAAAAAAATATCATTACCAAAACCTAGACTAAAATAACTTGAGAAAGAAACGAGCAATAA
>JAYMSL010000773.1:0-20925 GCA_036897195.1 Plantago coronopus
CTTTTCACACACTCAAGGTGAAGACTTTTACAATACCCGGTTTCCAAACCAAACACTACCTAACAAGTTTAATTTGAAGTATTTTGTAATGAATCCGTCTCTTATGAGTCGATGCGCTTACTCATATACTTCGGGTGATATGTTAGTTGGCTCAAGAACCAACACATGTTCTTCGGACGTACTTTCATGTTTAAGGATTAATTAAGAATTGTACATGAATGACACTTGACCAGACATAGTACTTACTGGGGCATGTTTTCCCATGTTACTTAGAGTTGAGTTGACATATACAAACATGCACATCTCTTGTCTCTAATTAAACCAACATTTAAGGTCATTACCCACTAATGAGATGTCTTAAACCATGTGATTAACATATCACCACGTCTTATAATATAGTTAATCTACACTATTAATAGAAATAACTAATATTATTAATATTACTCCAAATGAATCTAGATTGACTTCCTAATATATAAACGCATTTCTTTACAAAACTATAATTGAAAATCCGATAATATAATGCAATTTCAGAAAAGCATATCACAAAGACGAGCTAATCGGGAAAAATTAATCTAAGCATTTCAGAGTTTCAGACGCAAATTTAAAAACACCAAGACACGAGTTCAAAACATCATGAACGTAAGTAAAGTCCTACGTTATAGGAAAAAATTGTCTATATCAAGATTTCGGCAATAAAAATTAAAGTGTTTAACATATACATCAAATTAAATAAGACCTTTTTGGTTAATATTTATTACCATTATTTTTTCCTTTTATAAAGTTCCCTGGGATGGTATATATATACCAGGCTTGTCTCATTACATCTACACACTCTTTGTACACAGAGCTAGAAAACAAGAGATGGGAAAAGTGATCATTCACACTCTTGTTGTTCTGGTTCTGTCTTTTTCTATTTTCATTTCTCCATGTTTAAGCAAATCTACACCAAGACGCAAACAGCAAGGATGCAATCTTTACCAGGGAAAATGGGTGTTTGATCAGACATACCCTCTATCCAACTCCTCTGAATGTCCTTACATTCGCAAGGAATTCGACTGCGTCAAGTTCGGCCGTCCTGATAGACAGTATCTCAAGTATAGATGGCAGCCTTCTGGCTGTAACTTGCCAAGGTACATGTGTTCATTTTATCATTTACAAAATTGGCAAAATTTGGTTAAGACATTGTTTCTGGTTATATTTGTGAAGGTGTGTTTTTAAATGTTTTGAGTTTTTTTTTAACGGCGAATTATTAGTATAAGTTATCTATCAATAGACGTAAATCTTATACTAAACGGCCTAAATGAGAATCGAAACCTCCTAAACCTCAAATCTTTGGACTTTTTGATATTTGCAGATTTGATGGAGTGAATTTCTTGAGCAAAATGAAGGGGAAGAAGATAATGTTCATTGGAGATTCAGTCAGTGACAATCATTGGCAATCGTTGTTGTGTCTTCTCCATGCTTCTCCTGGAGGAAAGAATGCGGTTAGCGTGGCGGGTGACCCCGTTTCTTCTGTCACTTTTAAGGTACGCACGTATGTGGAATTATACGATGATAACGTGATACCGTGTATGTACTATAGTTTGAATTCGAATGCTATGTTTACTATTCTTATATCTATGTTCTTGTTAATTATTCATTTAGTATATGATTAAGAGGCCATTAGATGAAGAATATGTCAAACTGGGTACTAAATGGATGGCATGATTTCATATTAGTAGGTTTAATCCCACTTAGTGTCACTAGCATTAAAGTAAATAAGGTCTTATTTCCACGTACCGCATTCATTATTCATGGGCCCAATTTAACATTGGTCGAGTACCCGAGTTTATCAGATAGCTTATAATCTAGCTATATTAACTTATTTAATCATCTGACTGTATGTTACTGTTAACAAAAGTTGTACGTTTTATTTCATATTTAAAATCCAGCAAATCATATAGTTTATCGACTTATAAAACAGTCACATCTATGATCAATTCCAATTAACTTATCAACCCTATATCGATTATAACTTATAAGCTAGTTTCGTTAAACACACTTCGAAAGAGGAATAGAGAAACTTTTGAGCGCAGAGGAATGAAGCTATATATATACTTGTTTTAACTTTTAAGTTGTTAGATATGTTGCTTTCTTCTTGTTCTAACGAACTGACAACAACTTCTAACAAATGTTGCAGGATTATGGAGTAACAGTTTCAATGTACCATTCACACTATCTAGTGGATGTCCAGATAACAAAAGTGGGCAGAGTTTTGAATCTTGATGCAATTAAAGGTGGAGGAAACATTTGGAAGCAACAAGATGTCTTGATCTTCAACTCTTGGCTCTGGTGGGGCCGCACAGACGCCAGAAAAGGGTACGCAAGACTGTCTTTCCCAAAACTTTGTCACGACTCTTATTAAATCGAAAATGTAAATGTGTGATTTTCATCTACATGCATTTTGTCAGTTAGAAGTAATTTGTATCATCTTACTACAGATGGGACTATATTTCGAATGATGGGAAGATAGTCAAAGATATGAATCGGATAGTTGCATATCAGAAAGCTCTTAAAACCTGGGCGACTTGGGTCAACACAGACGTGGATGCTACCAAGACGAAAGTTTTCTTCCAAGGAATCTCCCCAATGCATTACCAGTAAGTAGCACTCGACCTACATTGTTTGTCATTGTGCGATTGAGCCTTAACATTTTACTTAGTACGCGAAATTGTATGTTGTTTGTGATTGAATTGCAGTGGGAAGGAATGGAATGAGCCAAGTGCGACAAACTGTGGCCAAGAAACAACACCTTTCAATGGAACAGTTTATCCGGCTGGAGAGCCGCTCCCACTGAAAGTACTGAAGCAGGCCTTGAGTACAGTCAAACAAGTCGAGTTGCTTGACATCACGACTCTCTCACAGTTCAGGAAAGATGGGCATCCCAGCAAGTACAATGGCTTCCATGGCATGGATTGCACACATTGGTGTATCTCAGGTGTCCCCGATACGTGGAACCAGCTCGTATATGCACAACTCGTGTAAAGGAGACGCGGGTGTAGTACTTGTTAGAAATTGGAACACATTAATTTGAGTCCTACAGGAAAGATATAGATTCATGGAACTTTATGAATTACTGAATTTTGAGTGACACAAATACACAATATATATACAATGATCAGAAAGATCTCAACACATTTGACTTGAGAAATCACATGAGTAGAAATTGTTAGTTTTATTCTAATTTTTACAGTTACTTATCTACTTGTATGTAACTCTTAGGCCTAATATTCGACTCAGACTTGACCCAAGTACGCTGAATTGATCCCAAATTAATCGAACTGACTTTGTACATACGTCTATAAAATACTTAAACACATCTCATCTCCTAAAGTGAAGTTTCCGATCTGTACTCCTGCATACGAAATCAGACGAAGATTCTTCCTTCTGAATCGTTTTGCCACAATAAGGTGTCATTAAACAGGTCCAGACTGTTCACGGACTGCAAAATAATGGAATCATGTAGCGAGTCAACAATGCACCTCAAATTGGGTATTTGAGAACTGTCTCCGTTTCAATTTCATCTTCATAATCGTTCCGGCCCCCATTTGAGTTAAAAACGGGAACTGTTGTGGTAGTGACAGATGCTCCCTAGCTCATCACTGATCCCCCAGTATCTATAATAAAGATGATAAGCATATATACATGAATGACAGGACCAGAAATATAGTACTTACTGACTGGGGCATGTTTCCCCATGTTACATATATAGATGTGAGTTGACATATACAAACATGCAAAATTGTGGTCAATAATAATATAACAGCACATGAGCAAGGTCTCAAGCCCCCTCTAAATACGTGTTTAGTTGAAAGTGGAGTCGATTATATAGTTGTTTTGGAGATTGAGAAAATGAGGCGGAGAGGAGATTATACCATTACATTCATGTTCGCATCTCCATATATTTCTGATCATGTATCATTCTTATTTTTCGGTTGAAACAGTAAAATATTATTAAAGTGGGGCTTCACGCATAAGATTTTGCGAGAGACTAAATATATACAACCAAAGGTTTAAATTGTCTGACATTAATCTAAAGTTTCTAAACCTCCAATAACTAGAATCGCGTCACGTGTTACACACGTGAAGCATATTCATGTTATTGTGGCCCTTTATTTTATAAGTTTTATATTATTTTCGTTTTGTATTGTTGTTTGATAAATTGTATAATTTTCGACTATTTATTAAAAATAAAAAATTATCGAAACATAATCATTCTTGGTGTCAAATCGTACATATTAAAATAGATTATTTTACTAAAATCTGAACTATTTTTGAATAAGCGTAATATGATAGAAAAAATTATTTTTTTAATAAAAATTTGATAAGAGTATGTAATTTTCGACTATTATCTAAAAATAAAAATTTGTCGAAACATGATCGTTATATGGATGTCAAATCGTAGACATTAAGATTATTTTGGTGAAGTCGGAATTATTTTTGGATAGGCATATTTTTATAAATTCAGATTACGAAAACAGGAGAAAACGATGGAATAGATGTGGTAGATTTATAGAGTTGTAATTTGTGGCACTTTTTTTTATAAGTTTTATATTATTTTTTATTTTGTGATTTTATGTGATAAAATTGTGTAATTTTCGATTATTTATTCAAAATATAAAATTTCTCGAAACATATTCATTATGGATGTCAAATCGTAGATATTAACGAAAAGATTATTTTGGTGAAGTCGGAATTATTTTTTGATAAGCATATTATTATAAATTCAGATTACGAAAACAGGAGAAAAAAGATGGAATGGATGTGGTCGATTTAAAAAGTTGTAAGTAACATGAATTGTATATTTGCAAGTTATTTATTGAAAATTTTCAAATTGGTCCATAAATCTAGACTCAATTGAACAATAAATAGTTCAAAATTGAATAATCAACGCAAGTTTTTCTGCTTATTATATATCTTTAATCTTTAATTTAATGAGAACTATATCACCTTATATCATCTTTTTCATACTTGCAATAGGTTGATTTGACTTTAAATTCTTCAATTCGGGTCCAATCAGTTCGGGTTTACGTGATTAAAATTTATAATTACAATAAATTTAGTTCAGTTTAAAATTTTTTAGACGAATTGAACAAAGTCTTAATACATCATTATTCATAAGTCAAGTTTAACGGAAAATTAAAAGAAGGGGCCGAGTAGAACCTTCTTCTTTCTTTCTTTTTAAATACAAGGGGTGTAAATGAGATATATAAAAATATTATAGGAGGCCAATCAAGATTTTATGTAAAATACAGAGGGCTAAAAACTTCATTATTAACCATCTTTCATAATTCATGAACTCACTTTCCAACTTATATATATAAACCACTTCACACTTTCTTAATACATCATAAGATGAGATTGGAATGGATGTAGTATAAAATTACAGGGTATAACATTCGGTGATTCAGACTATTTCATTTATTAGAAAATTTCTAAACTGAACTAAACGTAGTTATTATTTGAAGTATAAATTTCAACCAAGGAAACTTAAAATAATATGGACTGAATTGAAATTCAACTAAACTAAATATAGTACATTCTCAATTCTCCTAAAAGTCTCTGAACTGAAATAATTTGAACTAATGTGAACTAAACTTGAGTGAATGGACCTGAACTAAATTACATTAAAATTATATCAACTATACAAACAAATGAACTGAACTTAACTGAAGTGAACTGGACCGAATAAATTGAATAGAATTTAACAAATTCTATAGTTTAAGTGATTATATTGATTTGGATACACAAGTAGTAGTGATTATTTTTGAAATGCTGACTATTTTAATATTATCTTATGATCAAATTATTTAAGATATTCTTGCCGATAGTGTTGTAGCGCGAGTCGAGCCTTAACAAGGGTTCGACTTAGCTTGTCTGATAAAGTAAATGACTAAACGAGTCAAGTTTGAGCCCCATATCTTATGCTTGTTCGTTTAATGAGTCGGGCTCAGCTGTATAAGGGTCGTTATTTTATTTTAATAAATTTATATTTTAACTTTTAAAAAATATCTTTTATGAATAATGCTCGTCAAGACTCGTTAAAGGCTTGTTATATTTTCGAGTTCTACCCGAACTCGAGCTTGTTATACAGTTACTCGAACTCATAATTTTTCTCATTATCATTATTATCATTAACAAAACGAGCTCAAACATGGCTCATTTTAGCTCGAGCCGAGTATTGCTTGGCCCCGCTTGCTAAACAACACTAATTGTTGATGCTTGTGTAATGTGATGTATAAGCTTTGCCAATGCTTATGGTGATATTACAAGTTTTTTTAATGCAGATTTGGAGATACAACTTTTTACTATACACAAAAAAATGATATAAAACACCCTTACACTAGTTTAAAACATGTTGGAGCTAATTTTTTAAAAAAGTTATAATATGTGAAGGAAAAAAAACTATTTTTTTTTTTAAAAAGAATTTGACTCTTCCTTTTTGTGTTTCATCTACTTGTACTAGTAGTAACTAAATTTAGATCACCCACAGTGGTGACCAACATTTTTTGCTAGTCGCGACCATGACTGTTGCCGCAGCCAAAACTGACTGCAGTGGTAAAGTGGTGACCAAATTTTTTTGTTTATGATAGTTTTGAAATGCAATAATGACCCCTAAAAAACAAATTAAAACACGCTTAATAATTCGAAAGACGGTTTTAAATAACGGTTATAGTAAAACAACAGTTGGAATTACAATACATTTACGAACTTGAATGAAAAACACACAAAATCAACTAGAACAAGCACTTAATCCCAAATGCCTAGATTTGCATCCAACTCAAGGTAGATGTGCATGTCAGGCGGACTCAAGTTAGGATATATGTCAATGAAATTGCTAAACAACATCTAGTGGATTCTTGTGTTTCGATCAATCCTCCTAGCATCCTTTGATTAGCGTTCGGCTTCAGTCATCATTTGATAATTGGTTGTGAACTGAGGAAAGTCCTCGTTCAAACTCTCGATAGACAGACTACTATTTAACCTTCTCCTATATTTAGCTTCTTTATATTTTCACGACTCATTGACATGTTGTCCTTGGTTGTAGCATCACTTTCCAAACTTAGGTTGAACCGTTTACTTTCACTCCCGTTACTATCATCCTCAACTTTGAATATATAACGCGAAGTACCTTCGAAGGACCATAGTACGTCAATTTTTCCTCCCACCCTACATAACCTCTCATACACTTAACAATGCATGAGCTAGAAACGTTCATTTGTCTTGTGATTCTCCTGATAACCTTCATGTGCATAGTTGAGCACATCAGCTCGTTACAACCACTCTAGTTGCATAGTTGAGCATATCACCGATTTTTAAGCTTGTACAAGCCATCTATCTGAGCAACATCCCATTTCTTCTTCATGGCAACCATCAAGGTTGTCACTTCATACCATGCCCGTTTCTTGAGATCTTCATACATCCTGAACGAAATGAGCCTTATGTCCTTAACTTCATTGAATTTGATGCTACCCTTCTTTGCAGCTTCTTCCCCGACGATTTATCTCCTCAACATCAGCAACACTTTCCATTTAATTTCCCTTGTCTCTGCCAGCCCTACCCCCCTCCCCTACCCATATCCTTTGGTTGCATCCTCGGAACAAATGACATCTCCAGTGTTGATCAGACATAGCCGCGATGCCTCCATGTAGCTTTTTGAGCGTATGGATCGTAGCATGTTTGGTGGGGAAAGTTAACGTAGATGGAGTTAAATAATGAGAAGAAGATTTTCCCAATTTGCCAGTAAATTGGGCCAAGTATATTTGCAACTGCTCGGGAGTGTAGCTCTTGAGAAAAGAAGCAAGTTCAGGGTAGAAAGAAGCCATCTTTAGTTAAGTATTTTAAAAATTGAAAGGCTTATTAAAATTGTTCTGAGTTTAAAAGAGATAGACATGTGATTTTTGAAGTGTGAGTAAAATAGTGAAGCATGGTCACTATTTATAGATTTCGAAAAAACTATGACCATCGGTATAATTTTTGTTATTTTAACAAATACAGATTATTAAAAGCGAAAATACATAACAACCCCAATCCAGGACTGCCATGTGGTGACAAAGCAATTGGGGCTGACCCCAAAAGGGGCCACAACCCCAACGGACATAAACCGGTCACCGCGAGGGTTGCATGCGGTCGCAGCACCACAACCGCATTAGGGTGGCCTTAACACAGAGTACCAAAATCTAGTAAAGCTCTAGTAACGTACATATTTATTACATACTCCGTTCTAATTAAATCTTCTTAAGCACTCACTTTATCTACGATTTAAGAATATTAATAAAAAAATAATTATTCTGTAAGAGTATTATGTGAGAAAAATTTATATTGAATGATAAAGTAAGAGATAGATTGAATAATATAGTAAAAGATAGTAATAAATATAAATAATAAAGAATGGTTACTGGCATAAAAACTTTATTAAAGAATGATTACTGGCAAAAAAAACTTTTGTCAAGAAAGTATGTATATATAATGTAATAAAGAAATTGAAAGTTTGGATGTTTTTGTTGGAACAACTTGATTACCATTAGTGCTGTTAAACGAGCCAAGCCGAATATTTGTAACGAGTTCGGAAATTAATGAGCCTTAACGAGCTTTTTTCCAGCCTTAACGAGTTTTTTCAATTAAAAAATATGAATTTATTAAAATAATAAGGCTTACCTAGTTTTATTGAGCTGAGCCTAACCGAGCTGCTTGGCTCGTTAAACTAACAAGCATAAAACGAGGCTCGAGCTCGGCTCGTTTACCTTATCGAGCGAGCCGCGCTCGAGCCTAGGCGAGCCCTCGTTAATGCTCGGCTCGGATAACAACACTAATTACTATTTACCGGACTAAGGCCGAATTGAAGCATAAATTTGAATTACGTAATCCGAACGGAATGAATCCATAACCCGAACTGAATTAATCTAATCTGAATTTCAATAAACTAAATAAAACAAAATTGAAATTAATGGAAAGTGATTGATTGCCGACTAGACATGGAGTGACAAAGAAAACCGACGACTTGTGAGAGGAAAGAAAAGCGACAAAAAGAGTGTCAAAATCAAAACAATTTCTGTTTCTATTCACCTGAAGAAAGAGCAAAGCACAAAAGCCCAAAAAAAATCCCAAAGGTATGGTGGAGGATAGTGACAACATTAATTTGCATTCCCATCACTCACTCTTTAATGCTTGCAGTATAATTTCATATAATTTCAGCTAACTTTACCCTTCTCTCATTTTCTTGATTGCACATTTGAAGAAAACAGGGTAAGGATTAGGTGTTTTCCTCTCTGCAGGTGCCGGTTTTCAGCCCCTTAATCCTGTTTATTCTGATTTCTGAATTTATACCCTGTTTCTGTGAATTTTAGTATATAATTGGTATGTAGAATTCTGCCTTTCTATCTTGTTTCTGATTTTCTGGACTCTTTTTGTGTTGGGCGTACCTTGTTTATTTCTATTCTTGGTGTTGTTGATTTGAGATTGTGGTTATGATTATAAACTTTGTTGCTTAATTCAGTTTGTTGCATGTTTTAGTACCAATCTGGATTTCAATCATTTCATTTTTTTTTGCTTATATGTGAAAATCTATTTAATGTTGGATGGTTGGTATATTTGTTATGATTTGGAATTCTGAATTATTTATACAATTTCTGGTTTTCTCTATGTTTGTTTCTTAACCGAGAGTCCGAAACATTTACTGGTAGCTCATCACTGATGAGAATGTTTCTTGAAGTTGTACATGGTTGCCTGTGTAGTTAGTTTTATTCATGACCAAGTTGAAACTGGATGCAAACAGTCTAATTGCATGTTTATTTTGCTTGCAACCAGAAATTCTCTAGGGGTCATTAATATAACCAAATATCAAGCTTCTTTATGTGTTGTGATTCGATGAGCACTTAAGTCGCTCCTCACCTGTCATTCTATATGAATTTACAACTTTACTGATGATTTTCGCTTAATCTTCCAAATGTGTCATCTAATGATATCCTGATGATGCCTCACTGAATGTAGCATCGAAGCACAAAATCATGGTGGGGCAAATTGTTCACACATACCAACGGAAGCGATTTTCCCCAAGGAAGAATGGAGCTATTGAGAGTCAGGTTCCAGTGTCTGAGCCTTCTGCTGATTCTAACAAGCACATTGCCCTCGACATGACCAAAGAATGTGCGGTGAGATACCAACAAATGAACTTTTCGAGATCAGTGAGAAAATTTGCAGATTATGAGATTTTTTACATGTTTTATGCTGTTATTTAGATATGGTCTGTTGTAATACAACTTAAAATATTACACCGTAGAAGAAGTGAAGAATTATTTGTAGCCTCACTCTCTCACCCTCTCTTTGTAGTTTTGAGATTTCGTATTCCTGGGTTTTGGAATAGCATTAAGTTGCTGCTAGTGTGAGCAAGCATAACTGCCAGCTCATTTCCATCCACCTACACCACCTTCTGGCTTCCTTCACTTAACCAAAGGCTCAAGCTTTAACATTCACTAGAAGGGCTGGAGCTGGCACTAACTACAGTCGATTAGAAGTTTGCTGCGAAGATACTAATTGTAGAAAATAGAAATAAAGGGAAAATTGTTACTGTAGAAGAGTAACTTCCAATGAAACTAGAGAACAGAAAAAATATATGTTTCATACTAATTCATATAATGGACATGTCTCTGTGAAATTGCATGGAAATCATTAGCCTTTTTTCTTCTGCTTCTGCTCTATACATCTGCACAAACACTTGCGCAAATACTTTGATATTCATTTCAAGTAACTGCATCATCTTGCAATTTCTGCTGATTGCTTTTACATATATTTCTCTTGCCTCCCTGAAGGATGGTAATCTTGGAACTCTGCAGATATCTTGTGTTCACATTGAAGAGGAAGTTGGACAAAATTTTCTGCAATGTGAAAATGGTTCTACCCAGTTTGTTGCTCAGCATATCGAGGTATGCTCATTCGACCAGTCTTATATCTCTACAAAATAAGCCCATTAGGATTTCTAGATTCATTAAATTGAATTTGTACCTATTGTAAGTGTTTAACCTTAATATTTTCTATGAAGCATGACAAGAAAACACAAGATGCTGAACCTCTGGAGAATACTGAGATATCAACTGGGCCGGAGGAAATGAGTCCAAGGAGCGAAGGATCTGCTTCAGGTACAGACAATAGGTGGAGTTCGAGACTGCTCATATATGGCCAAAGATCTAAGCAGGTCAATAAAAAATCCGCACCAGCTACAGAGAGGGCCTTGACCAGCAAGAAAATTAAGGTACTTGCAAAACACTTAAATGGTAAATTTGTTGCAGCTTTACAGTAATACTTAGGTCTTGTAAGACACTCTAACTACAGAGGGTAGAAGATTCCCGTTCCGTGTAGAACTTTGAGTGTTATACTTTTATCTATTCTGCAGGTAGATGATCATCCACGTAGAGTAGCTGAACGTGATCCATCAGCTGCTCTACAAATTCTTCAGAATTCAGTTCCCTGTGAAGCAAGGACATGTGTTACCATAGGTCAAATTGGTGTCCAAGATAACTATCATCCAAACCACTCAACTGTGAAACCTATAGGTTCACCAATTGATAGTCAAAACCGAGTCAAATTGTCTCTTTGCACTGGTAAGTGAATAAGTGATAAATGACTATGCAATAAGGTACTGCTGCATTAATGTTTGTGATGGTGAACATTTCCTGAAGACTTCTTTGGCCAAAAGTCAATCAGGGAATTGTTTCCATACTAGCATATGTTTTAGTTCCATTTATTTTTCCACTTATTGCGTCGCTTGTGCCAGCTTTGTCACCTTCTAAACTTTCAAATGTTGCTTCTCGTGATGTAGACTACAATCGACCTGTTCACTACTTTGGTTCTGAAGGAAATGATCTTACCAGAGCATCGGGGGTTCATCTTTCCCTTGACTTAACCCATGAAACAAAGATGGCAAACCAAAATGCAGACTTTATTTTTCGAGCAGAAGCAGTTTATGATGAGACGGAACTTTCAGATTCTGGGGAAATCAATTATCTTCAGGTAATTGTAGTATATATTTTTTCCTAGTGGTCAATCACTCAATGTATTGGAATTGATGGATATAATATGTTTTATCTCCTGGATTTTTTCTGGAGTAATAAAAATTATCCTGACGTCTCAACTGTAAAGTAATTTATCTCCAGCTCCCATCAGACAACTTCTCAAGTCAAACTCTTGTTTTCTTGTTCGTTCAAAAAGAGAGAAAAACATGCAATCCACATATGCAGTTTCAAAATGTGTCTCAACTTATGGAGATATGTGTATCACTGGAATGTTAGGATAAACCTCAGCCAGAGCTTTATTTTACTTTTGTGTTCTTGCTATCTACCCTTTTCTGCTTATTGCACGAACTGGGTTAGTTCTTCTATACTGCTCTTAGGTTCAACCTCAGATATACACTTATATTATTTTATTTTTTTGAAGAGGCAAAGGTGACTCGAACCCCCGACCTATTGGTTCGAGGGGAAGCGGCTTACCAACTGAGCTGCGCTTCATTGTCATACACTTATATTATTACTTTACACATTTGATGTTTTGTTCTGAAAGTTTTGCCAACTGGTTTTCATCTACCTAGTGTTTGGATTTTCAGTTATTCCCAGAGAGCAGAAACAACGGCACTACTTTACGAGCAAATGCCAGGCAGCAGGATTCTGCTTTAACGGGCCCTCATGTCATGCAGCATCAATTCAAACAGCCAGCCGTGCAATCTGCAAGCCCGTATGATGTAATGCAATTACAGCATATTATTTTGGGTTATGCATGCTCCTCATCCTTGTATGATTGGTCTAATCTTGGTATACAATCTAAAGATGCTTTTCACAATTTTTCTACAGCCTAGTTGGAATCCAGCCCCAGAAAGACCGGGAACCCATAAACTTACGTCATCACTGCTGACCATGTGGACAGATACGGAGTTGGACTCTCTCTGGGTTGGTGTGAGGAGACATGGAAGAGGTAACTGGGAAACAATTTTAAGTGATCCGCGCCTTCATTTTCGGCTTGGGAGAACACCCCAAGACCTGGCTGTCAGGTGGGAAGAGGAATTAATCACACTTGAAAGGCGTAGTGGTTATCAAAACAGTGGCCCTGTTAATTTGTTGTCCCGTAGAGTGGGCACACATCCGTATGAGAGTAATACACAGCTTCAATATCCTGGAGCAAACACTGCAGCCGTTTTTCCTTACTACGGGATGCCCCAGGTGGCCAGCTTGTCTCATGCCCATTCTTTGGGAACTTTGCAGCAACCTGGTTCTAATATCAATAGCTCTGATTCCATTGGAAGGCAGGCCGGGTTTCAAACTGACATTCGAGCTTGTTCTGCAAATCCACCACCAGTTATTGGCCATCCTAATGTTGGGATGAGTGATCTTTGTGCTAATGAGGAGGACTTGATTGTCTTCCCAGATAGTGCCTCATCTGAAAAGACAAGCTCTGGTGATGGTAGCGATGAGCATTAGAATTTCAAGTAGCCTTTTGCTGAGTTTCAGAGTGAAGAAGCAGAGCCTTTAATGAGGAAATCGTCTGGACGATGGTATGTATGGATTATATGATAGTGACCGAAACTCAACGCAAGGTGAGCTATATTTTAAAATCTAAAACTGTGTACTGTTATAATTCTGAATCTGGCTTGCATATAGGAATATGTGTTATCTCCTGTGATTTCACATGAACCTGTATGTTATTTGGCAATGATCTAAAGTTGAGGATTGTGCTCGTTCAAACTTTACTATATGGGTTATTGTTGCTAGAAATCTGTGATGCCTTACTTGTTTTTGTTCTTTCAGTTTTCACAATCTTTTACACCTAAAAAAGAAATATTTGTGTAGAGAATCTGTTAGTGGAAGCACAAAGCATTATAGTGAGTCTAGTAGCTCTGTTCACGATACTTCATACTTGGAAAGAAACCAAAGATTTGGAATAAATCAAATATCCAACATGGGAATATTTTCTGTAGTTCACATGGCTGTTTACTTCATACATGGTTACTTCAACTCTATTGCTCCTTTTCGCCTTATAATCGAGTTATGTGAATTCTTATGGTCAATTTCTGGCACTAAGTATGTTTCCTTTTAGAAAAGTTATAATTATAAGTACCGATGCCTCCTATGTCCGTGAAGTAACTAATTGTTTTCTACTTCCTCCGTCTTGTCCGAAGCTTGCCAATTTATCTGCTATACTACCCTAGAATGGAATGGTGTTCCATATCGAACAATATGATATAAATCTAGAGTTCGCGGCAACCGATTGCTCTCAGCAAGATAATGATGATCACTCCGCCACCATCAAGTTTATTTTATCCATTTACTTTTGATTTGTTCTTCAACTATTTCTAAAATCAGAGAATCATATTTAGATTAGATTGGCTACTATGATTTCTCGTCATTTCTAGTTTCCTACATGTTTCCATAGCTTAATTAGGTTACCACACCAATACATCTGAACTGGGAAAGTACGCTAGTACAGCCATCAGGGGCAGCTCACGGCACAAAGCCTCCATTTTCCGGGGGCCTCTAATATTTGGTCAATTAGTCTAACAATGATGAAGAAAAATAATTTTATTTAAATATTAGCTTAACACTCTAGTCGATTGATTAATGTTCGTGTATTTATAATAATTTTGCAATCAAATATAGTTCTTTTGTTTTACTTTTGAATCTTACTGTTGTAGTAGCATTAATCTTCATATCCACCAATTAGTATTCTAATGATCACCCACATTAAAATAACCTAATACACCTGCCAGATAAGTTATCATGACAAAATTACTCCCCAAATTTGTTTAGTGGTTTTTAACATGAAATGCCGTTTCCTTTCTTTGTTTATGAAATACTACAATAATTTTATTTACATTAATAATAATAAACCAGTTTTGACTCATCATGATACATGAGTACACGGAAAATATGCGTCAAACAGTTCAAATTTCATTTGAAACATTTTTAGTATATCAAAATACATGTTTCATTTTTTTGGGATATTGTATCAGGAAAATAATAACAAGAAATTGTACTAACAAATATATGAGAGGTCCTGACAGACATTAAAGGAAGGTTGCATTTATTTTTGAAACAATTTTCCTAGAGGAAATGTGGATGCTCTAAAAAGAGAGAATTGAGTTCAATACTAGACACGTTATCTAGAGGATACGGTTAAAACATTAATATGTCTGCTTTTTTCTTTATAAAATTTCTTAAACTATCTCTAACCTATCTATCTGGAAAGATATCTTGGAGGAATAATACATTTGTAGGTTGTATTACGGGAGAAGGAAGACAAATGTCTACCTTCTATTTTCGCGGGGTGGATGTGATGTATTGTTGATCGGGTTTATTTTTTTTCAAATATTGATCTGTCTTCTAGGAAAAAAAGAGTTGTATTATTTCACCAGAGGCCTAGTGATTCACAATTGTTGTTTATGAAAATGTTGGTCACTCCATACCTATTGCAAAGGCTTTTGTTTGTGTCCAAACGTATGGTTATTTGTGCTAATAATTTGTCTTGTTACTATGCAGGTGGGATATTGTGGTTACGTGACAAGAGTCGTCTCTAAAAATATTGCTCAGAAAGTTTCGCATGATATTGGTGTGAATTCTACAATATGGTCTTTGGTAACAATGTATGTTAGTCAAAACACATTTATTGCTAGTTCACACTTCACAGCTACTTAAGACATTGTCTCTGATGATTACGGAAAGCATTCTTACGATACGGAAAATATTACTTACACTTCCAGTAGTTTGTTCCAATACCAGAAGCGCCTATGAACTCGTAGTATATATAAACATTCCCTTCTGTTAGAAAACTTAGGATGCTCATTCATAGTTATAATGTAACTTCAAAAGTAGGGGATATGGAATGCAACATAAACTTAAGAGATTTCGACTTTATTGAGGTATACTGGTTAGTCCTTATAGAACAGAGGTACTCTCAGAGGTTACTGATATCAGACAATGTTGAATTCAAAATAATTAGCATCCTCTTTAACATTGCGCAAAGGCTGTCCATATTTGATTTATAAAATTGTGTGCAGTCGCCATTTATACTGTGGATGCTTCCACTATCTATATGAAATCTTGTTCAAGTTTCATACATTCATGTTCTCCTTTCATATGTTTTGCAGGTCATCCGTGGCTTGTTTCCCGAAGAACGGACCAACTTTCACATCTGCATGGCTTATTCTTACAGCCAAATTGTTATTGTGCGATTGGTCCAAGTACCAGGCCTGAGGGTAGATTATTGACATGATAAGATATAGAAAAGGTAACAGAATGCTATTTCAGGAACGGAAGGCTGCATTTTCTACGACTGTACTATGGTGATTGACCCCAGATGACACTGCAGAAGAGTATTATCACATGAAATTGACCTACTTCTTGCTATTTTATTAAGCTAACTCTTTTTTCGATCTACTAGAAGTCAGTCACCCAGAGAACCACCTGCTGCGTGAGAGGCTTCGAGTTTTGTTTCCTCACTGCGGTATTTCTTGTCTTGCTTCAGTTTCTTCTTATATTGTACGGCGCTATTTCTATGCATGCAAGAATATTTATTTAGAATTTGGTGTAGCCAGGATTTCGATTTAGGAATTTTTATTTTTTTTGGAAACAGCAAAATTGTATTAATAAAACTCCAAAAAGAGCGAGGAGTGCAAAAGATCTGTTTTAGAAGTTCTGATTTGTTAAATATGAGTGCATGGATATATATATATTTGGAATCGGCTCAAATTTAAATCAGGAAGGGGAAGAGAGTGCATGTTTTCTTAACGAAGAACTTCACTAGTTACTACATTGGAAAACATACAATCGAAGTTATTGTACTCTTTTTGATGAATTAAAAATAACTACTGAATGACATAATTCATGGAAAGTAAAAAGATACGGTTTTGACATCATCGACACTGTAGAGATAATTAATGCTGCTAAGAGCGACCTCTGATGAATCAAATATCATTATTTATGTGTTCCAATTTGTTCTGAAAGGTATTAACTGTACTATCTAAATTTCCTTTTACTTATAGTCTGTATCTGGTACTTTCTGCTTAGTGCAGAACTTGTCTCACTCTTTATATGTTGCTCTAAGCATGTTAAGAAGCAACGCTTGTCATGTCATAGTGCCTTTTCTTTTCGATCATTCCGTAAAGGTTCTGATAATGCTTGTGAACTCTTGCAGAACAGCTCCATTCATATACATACACCTGTTAGTAATGGGAGGATAAAAGAAAAAGGTCCCCTCTGCTCTTGGAAATGGCCTTATTACCGTTTATTTGTCTTTTTCCATTAGTCAGGCTGAACTCATCTTCATTTCAGTGACTTGCCTATCCAATCACACACAAGTTCTAACGCATCAAAAGAAGCCTGCAAAGGTTGAAAGCTACATGAAAGAGAAGTGAGTTACAACTGCTGGTAATGCTTCTGTTTCTTTTACTCATATATTACTTGATAGTTTCGCAGGTTGGATGGATTTATGTATCTTTGGGTTTCCGTCAACGTCTTCATTTTTACATGGATGGTGTGTTTGACATAAGCTTCATGCAATTTGGGTGTGGAATAACCATCTTAATGTGCAGACAGTTCTGCTAGGTTTGGTCAACATTTCATCATTACTGTATGCATTGCATGTATTCTCCACATCAATACTAAGCATTCGAAACAACTGTTTCTTGCCACAAAAGTAGAGGTCTTGATAATTACCCTATTATTGAGGGGTGGCCGACGGGAGTTAAGCCTGCCAAAGTTGGTCAACAATAAACTTTTGCCAAATATGTTTTAAGTTTTTTACTGCTAATATTATCAAAATCTGCAAAAAATGGAGCAGTCATGATGTATGACGGAAAATTTCCCACTGTAATGTTATATTAAGTGCAACAGAAAGTCTAGTGCTAAATTCAGTGATATCTTATATCAAGAATACAAACTTTTGGTATATAAAATTGAGTCAAAATTGCTAAAGGAAAAGCTAAGAGGGTAAATCTAACGACAGAAATGCAATACCAGATGCTTTAAGTCAGCCTTTTCTCCCTATGTATATACCCCCTTTCATCTCTCGTTTCCATCCACTGAAAATCATGAAACATATAACACCATTCCTGAAAAAAAACTCTTGAGTTCTTGATTTCATCACTTAAGGGTAATCTCTTTTGCCCTCTATCTCCTGTTTACTCGCGTGGTTAATTCCAGATTTTTATGTTTGTTATCACAAGGGTTTATGGATGCACTCTAGGTGTTTCGGGCTTTCTCCTTGATTGACAGTATGCTTTACTAAATTTATTAGGTATCTTGAAAACTTTATTTTTAACGTACTATCTTTCTTTTCTGTTTGTTGTTTTGGTTTGCCTGCTGACACTTATTGCAACAGCGATGGAAAAGAAACTGAATGATTTTGAGGAGATCTGCTGGAAAAAAGCAGGTTGCTATAAACTGATCGCTTGTGTTAATGTTCTGGCATCCACTAACATGGTTAATGCAGGGGCTCTATGGGATAGAGATAATGGCAAATTGGCTCTTTGTTTTTCCAAAAAGTTGCGAGAAGTGTTTGGTGTTGAAGCAGAGTTGCTAGCATTGCGAGAAGTTCTTGAGGTTGCTTGGGAAAGGAGAATTCCGAGCAATGAAGCAGATATTGATCGAAAGGTCATAAAGGAGATCCACAGAGCTGAGTTTTTAGAAGGAGCCTCGTTGAAGTGTGTAAGGCTTTGTCTCGTAGGCCCTGGGATTTCTCCAAGGGTTGTCGTATTTAATGGCAATTAATGATTATAGCTCTGCAGTGCAGGATGTGATTTAATAAATGTGCTTTCATTTTAATTGGAACTCGAAATATATAGTTTTTTGTCTCCCTGCATCTTTTTAACCACAGAATCGAATATATAGTATTTTTCATTTGAGCATCAATGAAATTGCTTGTTGTCGAGCATGCCAAGTGATTAACAATTTGGATTTTTTTCCTTAATATGATCTTCCTTTTTTAATGATTGTTCAATCATATCATATCTCCAAGGCATGCATGAATTTTGAGTAACTTGTTTGTAAAATTCATATCTTTCTTCTTACCGTAAACTGTGTAATACAAGACCTGATATGCAAGCATTAAAACATTAATGTTAGAATAGACAATGATTTAATGCATGTCATCACATATTTTGTGCCTTACATACAAACTCTTTCGTTCTTCCTCACCGTCCATTACCGTTACCTCTTCAGCTCTCATTTCAACTAGTCCTTATAAAAATGTACTGAAAATTGATGTCTATTTATTTTGGTTGTTTCATTTTTCCTTCTGTTCTGGTATCTCGTTTTTTCTGTGCTCTCTTGGATTTTGGTTTTCCAGTGGAAATGATTTTTGAAGTTTATATAGTGATTTCTCTGTTATGAGCTAATGGAATTGTGATCTTTAAGGATCTTATATTTGTTTCTCTGTGTTTTCAATGACGGAAGATTCTTTTGAATGTTAAAGGGCTGGAAAGATGTTGAAACTACTTATATTTGGCAGGGGAAATGCATATAACATACAAACATGGGAGCCGGTTATCCTGAAGAACAGATGAACCAGCCTCTTAGCAAAAACTCCAATGTGGGACGTAAAACAGTTGCTGTTTTATACTATTTTCAGAATATCAGTCCCTAAATTCTGCACTGCTGAATTCGATTATTATACTGGCAATGTAATATGTGATTTGTCCTACAGCCGAACCATGGAACTTCTTAGTTCTAAGAATCTGTCCATGCCTTGTCTTTCCCATTCTTGCTTTAAGATTTCTGTATCCTTGTTTCCAGTATTACAATGGAGAGAAACCCGCAGATACTTTTTTTTTTTTCTGTGCGTGTGTGCTATCTCTGTATTGGTGCATCATTGCTCACATTGTGTTTTAACTGCAGGTCCTAATCATGACTTCCCAGGGAACATGAAATCTTCAATTTTGCATAAGCAAAATGCTGAATTTAGTTCAAGAGGAGGGGTTGTTAGTAACAAGGGCAAAGAATAATTCGGTGATCATCACAGCATCCAGGTAACTGAAGTCTGAAGGGATGAGATCTGGTTACTACAAGTCTACAAATCAATTTTGTTTATTCCAGTTCTGCTCTGAAAGTTTTGTTTGCTGATGATGAATTCTTTATTGAGCGGACATGCTTCTAATCTGTTTCTGATTATTAGTATTGACGGCTGTGATTTCACTATTTGCTGCTTTTATGTTTTCCAAATATTGATTTATTAAACATGGTTGCATGGATATGAATTCACAATAAATTGCTTTCCGTGTTTCCCATTATATTGATGGCTTGCCTGATCTGGATTTTGAAATGCGTCACTCCTGATGGCAAATAAATCGTTTCTTGGCCTAATTGTACTGTTTCTTTACACAATTGCATAGTGTTACTGATGCTGGTCTGAGGAGGGAGGGAGGCCTAAATCAGTGAGGGAATGAATATGCAGGTGTTCTCCGCTACTTCAGAGAAAATTTGATCTTCTTTTTTTGTTCTGCGCCACTTTAGAGAAAATTTGATCCTTTTTTTTGTTCTCCGCTACTTTAGAGAAAATTTGATCCAGGAGTTACCAATACAGTTTTTTTTTCTACACTAATTTAATCACAGGTTTTAACATCAACTGAAAGGAGAAGATATTTGACTTATTGAAACTGTCGGCGTTGTAGTAACGCTGTTAAGTCCAACCTCAGACGAACCCGATGTCATCAGTTCACATCCAGTTTGATCTATACTAGTAGCTAGTACTGTTTACTTGTACTTTCTGTATTTGATCCTCGTATCATATAACCTTAATAATACATAAAACTGTATATGAGGGTAGAAGGCGTATGCTCCTGTAAACGGTACTATTCGATTTACTCTAGAGACGGTTATTGTGGCGATGGTGGAAGCATAATTGAGACGA
>JAYMSL010000774.1:0-20923 GCA_036897195.1 Plantago coronopus
TTTTTTAATTTCACTTTTAACACCAATTTTTATAACTTTTTGCATAGAGGTCATTTTCTTCAACCTTCATCTTCTTCAACCTTTTCTTCTCAATATATAAAACCTCCATTGAAGACTTGAAGCTTTCCTTCTTCCTTTCTCTTCTTTTTCCTCCTTCCTCTTTTTTTTAAAAAAATAGTTGAATGGGCGGATCGGCGGAACTCCGCCACCGCCACAGCTCGGCCTTGGGAGCTGCTCTGCCCAGATCTGGGCGGAGCCTGCCCAGATCTGGGCTGTCAGCTTCGGTGGTGGAGCTACAGTGACGAGCTCCACCACTGGAGCTTCTCCGGCTGATATGAAAATTAAAAAAAAAAAACAATGGAAGAAGATGATGATAAAGCTCCATTAATGGAGTCTTTAATCTTTATTTTATAAACTTATTTATTTTTAATATAGGTTATGTAAATTCAAAGATTTAAGGGGTGAAATTGAAATTATATAAAGTGTCAAAATTGCAGCTTAGTCCAAATTATAAGTATGTGTTTGTTGGTGTTTATTAAAAATTGAATTTAGGACTTAGATGTAATTGTTACATCTAATGGGATCCCGATAAGTAGGTGTGATCCAGTGGGGGTGGTATATGTAATAATCCCTATATTTTTTAAACTGAATGTCACTTTTAATTTTGAACAAAACATAATAGTACTCCTTGCTAGTATTTGTGTTTTTTGGGATTGAGGCGAACAAGTAGAGTCAGGACTTGAAAGTTAGGGATGATAAAATTATTAATTTTAAAAATGTAAGAATTTCAAAAAATCAGGTGGGGCGATTGACTTCTCTCGTCACCGCCCTCTTGGCCCTGAAGACAAACATAGTCGTGTCTCGTTTCAGAGGTGGCACAATGATTTTTACATTCATACGACTCGAATTCGGTACATTAATATATTAAGTGAATTAGCTATTTAAAATAGAAATAATGTACGGAAATTGCTTCATCTTTCTCATTCCAATCACCTCAGTATATATACAAGAGAGTTTGCTATAAGGCTCTGTTCTTTTCAGGTGAGGATTTCGGAACTGAACTGAACTTAACTTAACTTAACTTAACTTAATGGATCTGAAGTGAAGTACAAATTTGAACTAACAAAATCTGAATGGATTTGAACTTGAGTTGAAAAGAACATAGCCTAACTAGGAAATTAGATCTCTATAACTAGGGGAACTAGAAACTAGATCATAAAAAATCATTACATAGATACACTAGATATGGACTTCCTTGGAGGCCAGGATTGTAAATATTCTAACACTCCTCCGCAGTTGAAACGGGTGGAGGACGCACGTTGAGACGGTTGCGAAAGTCGTCAAACAACACTCCAGGCAGCCCTTCGAGAAAATATCCGCGACAATACCGAGAGGGCACATGATGAACACGTACATCCCCTCCCCTCGCGCCACCTTCTCGCACACAAAATGTATATTCATTTAGATATAAACTTATTTAAAAATATAAAATTCCACTAATCAAATTTAAATTAAAAAAAAAAAACAGATGAAAATATCATATGGCATAAATTTGAGCCATCTGGATAACTTTTGATGGACCATGCCCCAATAATAAGTTGTACACGCACGCATATAAATATTAACCACGGATTTATTTTAGTTGTGGGCTGATTTGTTATTATTAATTAATTAGATAATTAGATAATTATTAGGCAAACTACCACAAAACAAATATAATTGATTTCAAATTTCAATTCCCCGCCGCCTCACGCCATTTACCAACAAAATCAAACCTCCAAGACCCTTAACTAAGTAATGGAGGAGGTCAAAATGCCCAGATATTCTCCAACAATTAAATAATTATCATACATATTTTCTATTAAATAAAGTGATGACACAATAGATTAAATGAATTTCACAATGCCGAAGCCCATGATAAATCAATTTAACTTGATTATTATTAGTAATCACCATAAACTACCAAGGTACGAGATGTTTGAGTTTAAAGTTGTTATGCGAGCGGAGCGGAACAGAGCTTTAGTGAGAGCTTAGCTCGTCAAGGTTCGGGCTCATTTTTATACTCGTTTTGTTAACGAGACGAGCTCGGTTCGGTTGAGGTCGAGCTCGAGCCGAGTATTTTAATGCTCGACTCGGCTCGGTTAACAGGACTACTTGAGTTCAATTACAAATGAATCGCAAATACGATTTGGCATTGTATCTAAAGAGACGGGTATTCACGTTACCTTGAACTTCAGTGTTTTACAATTCAGACAACGAAATATTGTAATTTGAAATAAAATTGTCCGGATCTGTGTTTCGACTTACAAACAAAAACTTGTGATATGAACAATCTCTGATAATATGTGGACTTGGGTTTGCATCAATTTACAATGAGGGTGTAGCGCAAGAGAGTGGGTTAGCGTGTTTGGAATGCAATTGAAAACCTTGAGGATGCATGATCAAAGTCAACCATGGCCATTTCGTCCTGATTTTTATTTTGACTAATCACAACATGCTTCAACCTCAAGCTTTCATTATTAATTAATTATTAATTACTTCATTTATGTGTAATAATTAAACAATCAATAAGCTTACCCAAATGCCACAAGACTCTACCTAATCTTGCCGTATTAGCCATAACTGATGAATCACCCTATTTTGATTAGCATACATTATGGTAATACTATGCATATTTGTAGAAAAAACAAAAAGGCAAAATAGAATCTTGTTCGGCTTTTGTGTTTTTTCAACGATTCATTTAAGATTCTAAATAATTTTGATGCTCCATTATCAATATCATTATCCATATCATAAAATCATCAATTATTCTAACAAGAAGCCACCGACAAGAACAACTAATTGAAGTTGTATGTAAAGTTCAGTTCACATGAATAAAAGATTTGATTATGCAATGCTACGCACCTATTGTTTTGAAAATTTGTTCACTTCCGAGAGTCCATAAATTTGTAAGTACTCTAATTCGCATGCGAGTGAGGATAAAATACACACACTTCAATTTATATGTATTAGTATCCTACCATCAAATATTATCGAATAATACGAATAAAGGTACGAGTGCAAAAAGTCCGGTTGTTAGAGTACATGTATTTATATATGAAAGAAATAATTAATAGTAATAAATTATATACATATGGAAAGAGTGGGAAACAAGTAGGGCTTGAGAGAGGAAATCTAGGTTGGTGGAGTCCCACAATTTGTCCCAGAAATGTGTTAAGATATTAATATTTCTGGGGAAGGAAAGGAAGTATTAATGTATTATTGTGGATGAAAATGATGAAATGAATACATTATCTTCTTCTTCTTATTCTTCTCTTCCTGAAACTGAAATCTGAGCAGTAGCAGGCATAAGGCATTGCAATCAGCGAAAGCAGAACATGGGCATGTTTAGTTTAACTGCAGAATATAAACAACAGAGCCCCATTCCTCTGATTCTTCTTTCAACGCTCAAATACTTGTCTAGACCAAATAGTCCCTTTGTCCCAAAATCAATTTTCCGTTTTTTTTTTAAAATCATTTTCGACATTCAATGTAGCTGTCCACTTTGATTCATTTGTCATTCGCACCATGAACTTATTAACTCTAATAGAAGTGAACTTTACCACTAATAGACATCAAATATATGGTATACATCTCTTCTTACTTTATGCGTTCAAAAGTAAAGTAGACAACTGTTTTGAGACGGATAGAGTATATGATTAATTTTGTAATGGTAGACTAAACTTATAATATATGTAATTTGATGAGGATAAAACAAAGTATGAAGTATGATTGATAACCCCTAATACTAAGTGTTCTCAAGTTTAAGTTTGTAAAGAGAATATTAGGTTATATACAAGTATAAGTATTAGAATTTGTATCTAGTCTAGATTTGTTTTTCAGGGTGACTAGCTGCACCAAGCCAAATTGTACTTACCCGTTTTGGATAATAATACTATCTTCGCTCCGTCCAAAACTTCTCATTTTGTTATTTTTTGTGTTTCATTTAAAACTTCTCATTTTCATTTTTGGACATTTCACTTCTTTCTTTATCAATAAATATATTCATAATATACATCACTAACTTTTCAAGCGCACTACTAATAAATATATGAAACATGTTAAATTGAGAATAATAATTGTTATATTAAAATCAATTGTGTTATATTAAGAAAGTTTAAGAAAATTAATAAACATGATTGCTCTCAATCTAATAAGTGTTGTTCTCGATAAGTTTAAATATATTTGTCATACCTACTATAAATATTTTATTCGAAACTACTTAGTCCTTACTGTTAACTAAAAAATCAAATGATAACCTTCGATTGATTTGGAAGCAGTACATGCTATTTCGTTCCCAAAAGAAATTAAAAAGTCCCATGATTGTACTAAACAAGAATTATGCAATAATGAACTTGCTATGGAACAAGTGATATGCTCATACTGTCATACACGCAAACAGTAGGGGTCAGAGGTAATTTTACTTATATTAGAACATCTTCACTTTAACAAGAGTTTGTGACTCATATCGTACACGTAAATTCGGAGAAAAAGATATGAATAACTTTTCACTTTTTTTTAGATATACGGTTACAATTGTTGTTCGACAAATTTTTAATTAATGATTAGTTAAAATATTCTACAAGCCTTAATAGTTAATACAGAGGATATAATCACCCACTGCGGGAATATAATCACCTAAGAATCGAACATTTGGCTACTTTAAGCCTTTTAAGGGATATAAAATCAAGTAGTGGAGTAGTTTTATTTTGAATCGAAATGACAGATACCCGAATCAAGTACTAAAGAAGATTTACTTTCCATACATTCCCCAAATGTGTCTTAGCTTTTCCAGAATCATATAATCAAGTGAATGTAAAAAATTCAACCCCCCAAACATATAATTCCAAGAACACAGCTCGCTTTAATGGACTAGTTGTCATATATCCAGGCAAGAAAAAGATACCGGGATTATGATACTGGTACAAGAGTTCAGCTGTTGAGGTTTAAACTTTAAAGAGAGCAGACACTAGAGAAACGTGGCTTGACTCTTGATCAAACAACTCATTCAAATATCATTAATCACCCTCTACCACGCCGGGCCGAATCACCAGATCATGTTTTCCCTCAGCCAAGTTACAAGTTCAGAACAACCCACGGAAAAAGGGCTCAACACAATTCTCCCACTACATTTCTATGCACATATATTCATTGCTTTTATCAGAGAGAGGCCACCTGTACAGTATATGCTATATACAGAAGGGGGATAGAAAAGAACAAAACAAAACTATGCATCCATGATAGCTCATCATTACTTTGCTGCATTCCCTTGTTGGACGGATCTCGGCAAACTAGCTCTTATCTTTGATTGACACACCACCTTCTTGTGTATATATCTACCCATGCTTTCCATTTGAATTAGCTGTTGTAGAGAATTTTGTTTGACTAGATTGGTTTTGGGTGGGGGGAGCTGGAAGAGCATAAGTAAGCCTAGACGATGAACTTTCAATAAGACCGGCGACTCCAGCAGCAGAAGTTTGAGCATTTGAAGGAAGAAAAAGATCATGTCTCTGGTCTTTATAAGCATTCCAAACCTGCACAACCCAGTTCAATTGCGTAAATAAAATTCCATAAAGAAAGCAAGGCCTTCCCGACCATTTCATGAAACAGTGCCAGTACGGGAAAACCTCAATTTCATTTACCATAACAGCTGATAAAATAAAGAATTGAAAAGCATGGCTTTATGTTAACTGAGTATCGGCATCTTAAGCCATAACCAGATTAATACACCGGATTCAATAGTTACAAGTTACATCTGTAACTTTTCTCTCTTTTCTCTTGATCCCTTGTAGGAGTAGTACTTTATTGCACATAACTAGAAAACTAGACCTCTGTCCTACAGAGTCAATTGCTATTTCTCACGAAGTAGTTTACTATTTGCGCATATGTATATTTTGAGTTCAAATAAAAATATGCGTTCTCAATTGCACTCATAAGATAGTTATTCACTCTTTGCACATTATGAGAGGCCGTTTCTTTTTAACCTTAAAAGAGAAGGGCTGATATTCTTAAGAAAATCCATGATGTTTTTTTACTAAATGTTTTTTTTAATTATAAAATACACTGTTCGGTATTCTTAGTTATACCCATAATGTTTGTCTGTTCATAAGAATAGACCATCTCCAGAAGACTTTCTTTTTGAACTGATCTTTTAGGGATGTTGATGGGTGAAAATCCAATTTAGATAATGGAAAGCTGAAAGAGGATCTTTCCTGCCCCAGGATTTCATTTGTTAGCTGTATATGATCTAAAAATTCATCCATAGAAGAGCTCATGCAGGTCAAGGAGTCACAACTTACATCAGAGGCATTTAGTATGTCACGCACTTTGGTACAGTAGGCACCTTCTGTTGTGAATGCATGTAAAACCTACAAAACAAAATGGAGATTATTCCAAAAAGTCACGTGAGGCATTCAAAAGTTATGAGACACACATGATGATCATCGTATTTAAGAAGTTATGCTGAAGGCAGGCCAGTAAACTGCACACAGAAAGTGTCAAGGATCATATGGAGGAACATATAGTAGCTCCATAATGCAATTGTATATTTCATTGTAAATCAACTTTTACAGGCTGTTAAAAAAAGGCTAATTATCACAAGTTGAATAATACATAAAATATAGAGGCAAAAAAAGAAAGGGAAAATAAGAATTACAAGAATATTATGAACAGACTAAAAACTTCTTATATGAGAGTCTAAAGCATGCCTTGGCTTCTCAACAGAAAATATATGAGTAAGACAAAAATAGAGCACTGACCTCAATTGCCAAAACCCGGCCTATTGATGCTTCTGATTCATTCCACTTCATCTGCGAACAGAGACCATTTCTACCCCCAGCTCGCCAATCAAGTAGACCAAGTAAGACTTGCACAAGTCCAACCCTAATCAGGATACACACAGATGCACTTGTCAGCTGTTAATATATTAACTTGATGAAAGTAACTCAATAGAGGCCGCGGAAAACTAGTTCATACGTTGATGGTTTATAATTATATTGCGATGCAAGGAAAAAGAATTCTAGAGCAACTCATCCATAAATTTCTCAAATACAACATCAAGAGGAGAAACAGAAACTCACTTTAGCCCCTGGGTAACAAGTGCATCTCTTGCTCTATTTCCTGCCCCTACCACACGCTTCAAGGTTTCAAGAGCTAGGATGCTTCCACCTTGCCACCCAATAGCTTTCATCAGCAGCGGAACAACCTGCAATACATCATTAGATAACGACCACTGAGGACCAGATTTTTTAATAGCTAATTTTCTGCAGAATCGGACGACAGTACAACACAAATACCTGGGGTGTCCCAACACTAGTTGCTGCCATAGCTTCTGCACATGTGGTGCTCCCAGCAAGTTGATGTAGTACACGCAAACAACTAAGGCGCACTCGCTCTTGTGGAGTTTGTGAAGCTTCCTCCGAGGAACCATCTTCAGATTCACATGTTTCAGAAGCCATCACTTCTATTCGTCCTTCATATGCTACTGCAGACACGAGTTTTGGAATATAGCCAAGATATCCAACATGATCTGCAAGAGCAGGGTAAACCCTGAGCAAAGAGACCAGGGCAGCAGAAAGGAGCAAAGGTAGTTCTGCGTCAACAGCTTGTCCATCATAATGTGTTGCAGCAATGGATGACAGATACTGATCCAGCAACCCCTCAAGAAATCTCTTTGGATTTCTAAGTGGAAATTTAGGGTCTTTCAGGAATAGCCTCACATAGATACCCCCAACCTGCATGATAGTATTTAATGTTAGCCCGATAATTGAACTTCAGACATTCTTCACCACTTGTGGTTATCATGACATAGTATACCTGAGGCTCATCTCTCATTTCAGGCTGACTGGAAGCCTGTTCAGGCACATCCCAATCAACTATACGTCCTTTAACCTGTTCACTATAAAGCTCAGTTGCCATTGTCGCAATTTGGGCAGATAGTGATGCGGCCATTGCTGGAGTCCACACAAGTTCTGGGGTTTCGGTTGTTTGTTCAAGCGCACTAACAACTGCTTCACCAGGACCATCCCTGATGATAGAGACAAGGCCATCGGGCAGAAATCTTGCCAAAGTTATTGCCACTCTAGGCCCATGCATTGCCTGGCTGATCAGCTTCCCTAATAACGATGCAGCTGCTGCTCTTTGCGGCAAAGGGATTTCTTCTATATAAGAATTTCAATTTTAGATTTAATATAAAAACCTACTTAAACCTGACAATGTAAACATTAGTGGGTTACAATACCTTTCAATGGCAACAGAAGTTCGAGGATGTAAACCACCCCACCGTGCTTTGCAGCAGCCCATGCAAGCTCCGCTGTGCTCGCTAAAGCATAGAGAACATGCAAAGCTCCTTCACGGCAGCTTGGAGATGAATGTAGCATTTGCAATAGAAGAAGTAGGCTAGAGCTATCTGCAACCATTGCCTCCAGGGATGGAGCATATGTTGTCAACCGTGATAACACAATTAAACACAGTTGAGGGATATTGCTTGATGAAGCAACAGGAAGAGAAAAGCACTCAAAGAGGGGCAGTAGTTTTTCCTTTGTAGACACCACAGAAGCTAAGTTTGGACTCTTTGTTAACAAGTGCTGACAATACAGGAAAACTGTCAGAGCTAGTAGATAGTATTTGTTAAACAGGACAAATATGGGAGTATATGTACCTGTAGTGATATCAGACCATACTGTAGGTTCTTAATCAATACTGCCCTGTCAGATGATAAGGGGGTGTCAGAAGAATCTTGTTCATCTGTCGATGCTGTAACTGTGCCATCACTGTCATGAATGTCCGGATCTGTGGCTGGAGCACTATGTACAAGATCCGATATAAACTCAACCAAGGCAACACAGAACACCTCCGCCTCAGTAACTTCAAAATCGGGTTGATCATTATAGACCCTCAAGTATACGTTTCCAACATAGAGCTCTTTCGACAATGCTTCATAAACAAAAGAATGTGAATCTTTTAGGTCAGATGCACCATCAGGACCAATACTGGCACGCTGCTCTTCCACGAAATTTAATAATTCTGCTCGCGTAGCGGAGTTCCAAATTATCTGCCAATAAACACAAGATCCCACATACATGTTAATTTGATTTGAAGGTTGATAATAGTATCAATTAACATGCCACATTATGATAAGGATTTTTTTTCCATGTAATAGTGATGTAAGTCGAATCCCTACATGTGAGGTTGTACGCATACTATACTTAGACAATAAACTCATGTATTTAGTTGTAATAAGAGAGTTAAAGCTGGCTCTTTAATCATGATGACTGATACTTGGTCTCTCTGATAATTTATCACGATGTCATAAAGATGAGCTAATTTAAATTCAATTCATACAGTCTGTGTTGATATAAATTCAATTAAATGGGGGTTTAGAAGTGAACTTGTGTTGATACAGATAATCTCTTTATTATTTTATAATGCAACAGCGACATGTGTTCTAACTTTCCTTTCGAAAAGCATATGTTTTATTACGCCCCCAGTCCCAATCAATTTCTTACATGCTTCTCCGTCTTTCCTGAACAATTATTTTCGTTGCCCTTTCTTCAAATGTATAGAATGTTACCTCAGGAGACTCCAGGTTTGAGTTTAATATGGACAAGAGTTCTTTGGATAATTTATCTCTCAGCATGCTTGCAAGTTTAGGAGTCAGCAAAGCCCTAAGAGCATCAGCTGCAGCCTTATTAAAAGGGGTTGGGTTCACACTGTAGCACAACCCACTGAGTCTTGACAAAGCATATGATGCCTGTATAGCATGTGAATTTTTAGCTATTTGAACACTGGTTCCAACCCCATGAGCATCTGCTTTGTCTGATTCTTCTGCAGTAGAATCATACTGCAGCAACAACGGCAAAAGGTACCTGAAATCAACATTTTCAAATCTCGTAAGACAACACCTAAGAAACATAACTGGATTCTGTTACCACATCATCTGAAGGATCATATCAACACATGATTCTCAACTTGAGGGCTGGGTTTAGAAACAACAATTGTAGTATCTGGATTCTGGAGAAAATACTATTGGCAACAGATACCCAATTTCCACAGCAAACACGTATATAACAATGATTTAAGATATACTGAGCATATGCAATGTCAATTCTATAGCTCCACATGACCAGTTCCTACTCCAAATTAGATAAATGTCAAAGTATTTGAGCCACATGCGCAGATGCTCATAAAAAATCCATGAGCACACTGATCTAAATGCTATACCAGGTAGAAAAGAACACCTAGTGCCAACAAAAAGCAAAAGAAGTTTATCAAATATCACAGATGGGATCTATACACATTAGAAGTAAATTGGCAAGTTCAACAATTATTTAGTAAAAACAAAATGCTATTCCAAACTTTCAGGATTATGTCTTCTCATAGTATCTGCAACTCTAATACATCCATAAAGGATTGCTTCCATTACTAATATTAGAGAATACCTATTCAACAGAAACATATCGAGCCAGGCGACAATAAAAAGGGAAATATGAATTTCCAACCAAAAAAGCAGGCTCATGAAGCATGTAACAAATTAAAAGGCAAAGACTAATTTTAAGCACAATGTATAGATATAGAGCAAACTAAAGATGCATTTATTCTTAGTCTCTTACCATAGCACACCAGCATTCAGTAAGGCATCCTGAAATTCAGATGATACTGACACACGCGCAATGGTCTCAAGAGCAGCATCAACAGCAGCATCCACCAGCTCAAGTTCAGTGCAGTGGACAATGTCCTCAACCAGCCCAGAAAACTCAAGCATCTCAACTCTCGCACTTTCAAACTGACTCAACACTGAAAACGTTCGCATCACATTAGCAACTATCGTGGCAGACGGTTCTGTAGCGGAAGTTGTTGGTTGGACTACGCCCATGCAACGTGAAAGAAGAGTTTCAAGAAGAGGTATTCCACCATCTCTTACAAGCTCTTCACCATTCAATGAAGAGGATTCACACCTACATAGTAAAAGTTGCAAATATCATTAGGTTATATTTAAGGCAAGATTTTTAAGATAAGAGTGTCAAAGATGGAGAACGAGTATACGTTAGCCAAACAAGCTCAGAAGCTGCAACCAGTAGAGGTGCTCTATCAGAGGAAAGAAAATTGTTGTCATCACTGTCAACTGTAATAGCATTTAGGAGCATGGGGTATCCAGCATATTTGAATGGCTTCAGTACATTTCCATAGCGCCTATATAGGATGCACTGGCCTTTGAGCAAGAGCAACAACCTCCAAACCTGGGGTCCTTGCAACCCTTGCATGGTCACCTGTAAATAAAGTTTAAACACAGCACGGACAAGCATGTGAGGAAATTGCATAGACATTCGACTATCTATGAGAATGAGCAATTTCAGAGACATTTAACATAACTTAAAAGCACAAAACGAACATGTTTAGAACGGGCATTTGTAGGAGGGTTATAAGGTGGTCCAACGGTAGGAGGTCAAGGGTTCGATTCCTTCAGAGGCCAGGTTTAAAAGGAAAGAGTTTGGAAGTAGGAGGTTTAGGTGTATTGATTGATAGTTTGTAATAAAATGCCGATTCATAAAAAACGTAACGAACACGTAACATGATTGCACATGATTAAGTATGAGAACGACATTTTCCATCCAATTAATATAATATTTTTCAAGTAAGAAGATGGGTATTGATTGCAACGCATACAAATGTTGTCGCATTTCATGATAAAATATTCAATCTTTTGGAATTTAGACTTATTGCTTTGTGTGTCTACCAGCACACTTGAGTATGAGTGAAGTGAACAGGAATGTTGCTTTCTCTTTTTTAGTCGGTAGATTTTAGCTTCAAACTTCTCCAATGATTCGCACATTAGAGACGCCACCCCATATATAAAAAATAAAATACTACATTAATTATGAAATTACTAAATTGCACATAAACAACCTAGTACGACACTGGGCCACACACGCACAGAGAATATTTAATTATTTATACTAATGCATGCATGACTATGTCATAGCTCTTATGTCAGCAAAACTGGAAACAAAAACACCAATAGCCGTCCATCAAGATTCCTACAAGAGCGCGCCATGGTGTAGAATGATATCATTGCGGTGTGGCTAATTTCCTGGAACTGAGAAGGCTAAGATAGTGTTTTGCAAATACTTAATTTAATTGATTATATGCTTTTCTATCTCTAAAATCAGTTTCACAGTGTTTGGTTTCTTGCTTTTGCGCTTGTGTCTCTAAACTTAAGCAGAAAAACTGCTGGCACCAAAAGTAGATGTTTTTGGTGAATAAAGCACCTAAAAATAAATTAGGAAAGCTTGTATAAAGCCTAAATAAAGTATCTTGTTAGTTTAATAGCAAAAAAACCCCTGCTTTTGATTAAAATCAGATTTTTGTTAACTTAAAAGCAAAAGTAAGTTAATCAATTTTGATTATCATTTGCAAACACTACGCAAGTAAGGATGATCATTGCTGTAGAGGTCTCTAGTTGAAACTAACCCTAGAATATTTACTATTCCTCGTAAACAATGAGTACACCAAGAGCTAGCATAAGGTTAATGATGTTCATACCTGGAGGCACTCATAAGCTTTCTGCACTGCCAGAAATTTTTCCCTTCCTTCAGGATTTTTGTCTGGGTGATACTTCATAGCAAGTTTTCTGTACTGTCTCTTAAGCTTTTCCTCATCAATATATTCGATCTGCTTTGATATGTTAGCAGTTTCATCAGCGGATTTAGGACTTGTTATTTTAGGAGCATCATCTCTTGATACATCCTCAATTGAAATCTCCAGTATCTTGCATGCTTCTTCTTCAGAAAGATCCATTGGTCTTCTGGTTAACTCTTCACGCCACATTACAAGCAATGATTGCAAAAATTCAACATGTTCAACAATCGGCCAATCAGGAAACCTAATTTCATCACATAAGTTTCTAAGATAATAACGATGACACCACATTTCATCTTTCAGCTCTGGATAAGTCACAGGTGGCATGGGAGCATAATCATATAAAGAATGGCAATGCTGGGCCAATTTCTGAGGGAAATCACCGAGATGCTGGAGAACCTAAATAAATAAATAAAACATCAAACTAACAGCAGGGGAAATTGTTTAAGATTTACTCATCTGACTAGACTTTTAGAATGTAAACTATTAAAAGAAAGGAGTTGATAGTTGGAGGCAATTCAGGTGCACAGAAAAAAACCTGACGTATCAAATTTTCTGCTCGCATTTTATGAGTCCAGATAATCTCAGGAGTATCAGAATCCGAAACCATCGCTGCTGCAAAAGCAACTGGCCCACTACGTTCCAATACGTAAAGCAATGACTCTGGTAGAAGGCCACCCAGAACGCTTCTCTTTGCCAAAGGTAGAGAAGAAGAAACTGAAGCTTCTTCTCCACCATGAAAAGCTTGATAAACGTGAGTTGCGGAGAAGAGTTGAGCGATTGAAGATAGATTAGATCCAGGATATGCCAGAGCAAAATAAAATGCGCCAGTGCTGTATAGCCTTATCATTGCCTTGGGATTCCTAGTAATAACAGCCTTTAGCAAAGCCGCAGAAGCCTCGACAATCGTAGGTTCACCCGAAAGCATTGCCTGTACGATATAAGTATAGGGAGAGTCGTGGTGTTAATAGTAGGCCTATTTGCAGTTTCATGATAACATAAACGCTGCAGTCAAATAGGAAATGGATATAATGTAGAACACCATGTAGACTGCAGTCACAGTTCATGCATGAATACAAACAAACAAAACAGCAGGATCAAAATCTATGAGGGGAATGTTAAAGTCTCTTTCGTTAGTGAAGTAATACTCAAAAAAGATGTGAAATAAGAAAATTTGAGATCCAGGGTGACGAGTTGTACATGTACCACATGTGAAAATGTTTGTGAAATCTCATATGAATCACAACAAAATGTTTAAAAAGGTGATGCATCATTCATTTTTCTTAAGCAAAAGAAAAATATGTAGACCTTCTATACGTGGTATAAAGTGATTAGTTAAGAATGTTTACTTATTCCTCAAGACCAAGTTGTAATTATTTTTTAATCATGACCTATTCATCGCACTTTTACAGATATAGAATAGGAAAGTTTCTTCGGATAAAAATGAAAACACTTCCCCAGGCAAGTTTTTAGTTTTTACTATAAGATTCCTTGCAGAAAAGGATGAGGTACAAAAATAAGCATACATTCTTCAATAGATCAGTTATCATATAGCTGGGTAATCATTCTCATATAGGTAGAAAGGGGCTTGATTCGCTTTCACTCTCGTTGTGCAAGAAAAAATAAGAACTCATTTAAAATCAAGATAAAGTAATGCATCCAGCATACACATGTCATTGAGAGACCAAAATAACCCAGTTCTGTGTTTACTAATCTATGCATTATTGATAAAGAATCAGTACATTCGCCTGACTTGGTGCTAATAACACAAGATAAATGCTTAGGCACTGTGACCTTTTAATCCTTGAATACCTGTGCAATATGTGGAAGGCAACGTGGACTTGATAAGATCCTCTTTACTCTAGGCGTTGGTGTAACGATCTCACCTGCATCATCAATATCCGAATGAGCAGCTACCATGCTGTGTAATATGGCTAATGCAACCTCTCCTGCCTGCAGAAAGGTACAACCTCTTTCATGAGAATAGCATAGGTACATCAAGTCACAGAAATATATCAAATTTAATGTTCGTGACACATTTTGGCGCTACAGTTTATTGCATGAGATTTCTGTGCCGAAGACATGCACAAGATTTCATAGTTCATACATACTACAGTTTGCAAGTTAATGTCCATGTACAAGATGGTAAGTGCCTTTTGATTTCTACAACTTTTTATGCGAACTTTTGGTTGACCGTTCCAATTGAATTATATAACATCTCCTCAGCAGGTTATATACTTATTTAAAGATACTCTGCAAAAAGGAAATGCTCAAACTTTTAAACAACAACATAAGACATAGTTTCTTTATTCACTTTTTCTTCCTTTTTATAAAAAACAAAAACAAAAACTTGTATTTAGATCACATCCTGACACACCTATAACACATGCCTACATTGATTTGTACATCTAATGAATATATTATTGGGTATTACATGCATATGTATATCTTGGAAATTTAAAGGCAAACTTTTCCCTATGGCCCAGGGTTATTGACACAAGTATATAAAAAATAATGTATCCTCTATGATGATATATTGCCCGCTACAATACCCTAGTCCCCTCCTTCAGATAATAAAGAATATAAAAGAAAGAAATCGATACCAGATATGTAGTCAGTCTAACTGGGGAAAGGGAAATGTGATATCAGAAAAAATTGGTGTATAAGAATCCCATGAAAACTTTGATACAAAGAAAAGACATAGTAATTGGTAATCAGCCTCTGTTTTCATACTGGCTAAACAGCTTCACTTGAGGCATCTTTACCTGGATTTGCGTAAGGACAGGAACTCGAACAGCCATCGCCCATCGCAGTTCACGTATATCTCGAAGCCTCTTCCAGTCCGGCATTCCCGATGCCCGGCACCTTGTCGTCCAATCAATTTCGTTTATTGACCAAAACCTTCTCATGGCATCTTTCTCCACTGGTCCAACTTCTACGTTCTCCTTGTTTATGAACATCCATTCCTTTAGAGGCTCCATGAAAGCAGTTGCAGCAATTAAGTTAGACTGCAAAGGTATTGAAGTTCTTTCTGATGCTTCATGAACCATTGTTAGCAAATCAACAGCTAGCACGCACCCGCCAACCAACACACACGCCTCAACATTTGACAGAACCTTCATCAATACCTGCAATGAAAAAAAAATATTTAATTAATGGTATTCTAATCTGAAGATAAAATTTGGCACATCCCCCCCCCCCTCCTTCAAAAGTAGGAGTGCTGCAATTTGGTGATCAGGTGTAACATAAGCTTGACATACTTGGTGTAATCAACTATTTTAAGATTTAATCTCACGGGAGTTATCATCCCTTTTAGAGTCTAACAATAACATATAACAATCTTCGGTTCACAGTGAAATTTCCATCTATGCTGGATGATAGATCACAGTGCATTTCCAGGATCTCCTGCAGAGCTGCTTCAGGGAATTCGTAAAGATAAGCCATCACCATATTCAATGTCTTTCAACTCAGTTTCACGTTAATTCCAGATTTCTTTGGTAGCATCTTAAATTCATATCTTTAGATATTAATGGCCCTTAAAACATCCACCAGTCAACCAACATTAGACTTTATTTCCTCAAACCCATAGCTTATCATTAGACGACATTTCATAGCGCAATATATGCCGGTCTCTGTAGCACCATGTGTCACTTCTTTCACAACAGTCAGTAACCTCCATCTTGTGTTCCTAAAATTTGGTTTAACCTCTAAACTAACCAGAAGAAAAAATAACATGCAAAGCTGTCGGTGTAAAGCTAAACACCAGACCATGGTTGATCTGGTTTTGAGGAAGAAACTACATACAGTTTGGCTGAAGGAATAGCCTTTTTCTGTGCCCTATGGGAATCATCTTCTCCAATACATAAGCCCCACAGACATGTATATACATGGAAGGAATTGACTAATGATCTACCAATAAACATCATGATCCAGACTTGTAGGTTTGCTGAATTACAGCACATGAATCAAGATAATTGATTGCGGCAAAGGGTTAATAGCTGCTACATTGAGGGCAAGAGGGCAAATAGTAGGGGAGGTTTTTGTAATTATCTCTTAAAGCAAAAAAAGTAGTTGCTCTTCCACTGAAATACACTCCCAAAATCTCTCCATCATCATAAAATAACCAAGATGGTTTGGTCGTCCATGAAGATAGAGCTTAAAGACAATTTCACATTCTTGATACATGAATTTCAGTTTAGATATGTTGAACACGACTTGCATGATGACTGACTACGGACTGAGCACTATAAGCCCATTCAACATATAAATTGTCAGTGTGTTATGATTGATCACGTATATTCTTGTTTTTAAATTTCTTGTAAGGGAACGAAAAAGGGAAAAAGGGAGAAAGGAGACAGTTTAGAGATTTACCTTCAAAAGAAGAAGAAGACGGTGTCTTAAAGTTCTATCATCTGTCCTATCCAAGAGTATAGTGACATGTGCAGCGCCTTCAAATGGGCCTATTGAGTTGTGATGTTGCTCATATACAATTGCCATAGCCCTCGCACAGAGCTCTCTGACAGATGAACCTCCCCCTCCTCCAAAACCATCCAATCTACTCATATCACACCAGTCATCAGTGGGGCCCAGTTCATCCGGGATGGCACCATCTACTGTCAGTCCAGTATCTGCATCACACAGGAATCTATGATATAGTGCTCTGAAAAATGCAATTGGATCTCGTAATGGGAAATCCTGAGCCCTTCCACCATTGCCACTCTCAAGCAGCAGCCGCAGATAATATTGACCCACACAAACTTCTTTAGCCAAGCTAGGATACCTAACGTTAAATTCTCTATAGTTCCATGATATTTGAGGAACAGTTTCTTCGCCAGAAAGAGATTCATTAGATGTAACACCAGGAACAATATCTTCAGTGCGGTTCTTTTCGAGGTCCAGCTTGTTAACCTCGGCCCGCAACCCTTCTCGCAATTCCTGCCTGGTGCGTTCGTTCCAGATCAAGTCTGCACGATTATGATCAAGACCGAAAGCCTTCCAGAAGTCAGTCCAGTTCAATAGCAATCTTCCACATCCCACGTGTGCATCCTCAATGACCACCTGGGCTGGAGCATGGAGACCTGAACTGTTGGACCAAGATGCACCAACATCAGAACTCATAGTGCCAGACATACTTGTTTCAGGAAAGTCGTTAGCTGGAGGATTATTAGGAGAAGCCATATCCGATGACTGATCGCTTGGAGGAACACGTACTGATGGGAGCTCATTAGAATTGTTTTCACCAGTATGGAATTGAGGAGCATACATAGAAGAAGCATGCCCACCAGCTGAGTCTCCTGTAGAGATTTGATAGCCATCTGAACCTTGAAATGCATACGTACTAGCCTGCGGTGCTTGATCACTTACTTCGGCATCAGGTATGGTAGATATAATATTGCTTTGGGATGTTATTGGCTTCCCTGGATGATTCCTTCTTTGTTGAAGTAAGCGTCGCTGTCTTCTGCTCAACAAAGAACTTTCTAGACTAGAAATCTGGTCTGAATTACCATCAGGTTTGGTATGCAGATACGCAACCAGCCCTGGTGGCAGAACTCTGCACAACAAATCAAGTGCAGGTTGATAAGAATCTGCCCAGAGTGCCACAAGTTGGCTGCTCACATCACCACGTTCACCAGCAGAAATGTAAAATGCATGAAACAAGTGCCTAAGAAGAGCACCATCACGTAAAGCAGCATCCCTCATTGATTCAGCTGCAACAGCATCCTCTTCTGCTATTGTGCGCATAACCACAGCTACTGTTTCTTTAACACTTTCTGCTGGGTGCCCAAACAATGCAAATAACCGACGTCCTAACCCAGCTACAAGGCGTAAGAGTTCAACAAAAACAGTGTACTGGGTAGTCTCACTGTGTGGTTCACATATCATTGCTTCTAGAACCTCAACAACAGACATTGACAGTAAAGGTGAGACTGAC
The DNA here is from genome assembly GCA_036897195.1 of Plantago coronopus. Taxonomy (NCBI): domain Eukaryota; kingdom Viridiplantae; phylum Streptophyta; class Magnoliopsida; order Lamiales; family Plantaginaceae; genus Plantago; species Plantago coronopus. The sequence goes on from JAYMSL010000774.1 coordinate 18,608, forward strand.
ATTGGCTTCAATCTGTTAACAAGGACTATCAGGTTACTCTGTTCAGCAAATAAGACGGACTTGGAATGCATAATTGTTGCATGATGTTCTCCTTTAGCATCAGACAACACATTTGTGTACCCTGGACCACCACCAATAAGCATGGCAACAAGTCCAGACATTTCAGCAGCAACTCCCTCCGAACCATTCCTGAGAAGGCCCAGAATTCTCGCGACAGCAGCTGGAAATGACATCACATGGGAGGCAGCACTTCTTGAAGTCAATAGCCGACGCAAGCATGTGATGATGCCAATCACTGTTGCCGCTGCTTTAGGAGATGGTGCTGGCAAGGGCAGGGATTCTGGAGGAAGGATCGGTGTAGCAGGGAGCAAAGTAATCAAAGCCATCAAAGTCACCTCAGGCACTTCAATATTAGAAGGAACTCCACTAAGTGGAATGCATGCATTAAATTCTCTTATCCTGCGCCACAATTTAGCTCTTGAACCCGGAATAGAGCCTCCTTCAGCCACAGCATCTTTAGCAGCAGCTGCCAAGTGTTTCAAATGCATTGTTGCAAACTCCACGTCAGAGATGAGGTACTGCGCAGGAGGTAGATAAACTCTGCCACAAGGAGGATCGATCTTGTGGCCAGGCATCGTAAGCCGTGGCAACACAGGAACTGGACACTGACCCTGCACAATAAACATTACTCTAAAATATTTTTCTTGCCAGATTCAACTTGTGAAGAACAAATTTAATAACAACAGACTGCTCCAACTACACTCCATGCCTATCAGGCAACATAAAATGACTCATAAACATGCATAACTAGCCTGGCCAACTTTGCATGCAGAACTAAGCATACTAACTTTGCACCTATACTCAAGTACATATAAGCAGTAAAACCTTATCTGACCAATGCCGTACATATACCTACTTCGGTTTGCAAAACATCCAGAACTGCAGCCAGTAAACTATCTCGAGACGTACTAGCATACACCTGAGATTATGAAATGTGAAACTTTTTAGTTACTCAGTGGCTAATGGCTGGAGAGAAAAACTACAGAACTTGCACTAAAACTAACGTGCATAGGACAGCCATCATTGAACTCAACGGCAAACATCTGTGGCTCCTCAACCGAACGAACGAGAGCACAAACCGAAGATAGAGGTCGAACGATAACAGCCTGCCAACAATCAATCAGAACAATTCAAATTTGAAGTATATCAACGATCACAAACTCATAAGGATACTTCATGCAGAGATGATGCATATATGTTTGATTGCGTCATTGTGAGTTAAGGCACCCCACAAGTCAAGGATTTCCGAAAGAGATCACCTGCTGACTATATGTGAACTAGCGAGTATCGAGAACTTTTATTATGCATTTTTGGAAGGTAACTCCTCAATAATAAGCTTTAAATGGTACCTCCCTCAATAGTATCTACCTAATAAGCGTGTACATTCACAGGAGATGGGCAAAGGATCAACAATCGTTCAAGACCAAAGTCAGGAGTTCCATGTCTCTTGACTATTTTATTTTATTTTGCTTAAATTCAACTGTTCAGTTTTGTATTTACTGAAAGTATTAATTACTTCACAACAACTTTGACCAACTTACTATGATGACACTTATACCTCAGAAAACTGTTCATTATCCTACTTGATGCAAGCAAGTATTTGAAGACCAATAGACAATTTATGTAAAGCTCAGATCAGATATAGAGCCTCCGTGATGCTAGAAGATGGAAGCGTATAATTCTCAACAAAAGGCAACTCACCTTACACATGATAATCAATGCAACAACCATAATAGTAGCATTGGACAGCACTAAACAGAAACATTACTATCAGAAATTAAATGTTTGCAAATGAACAATCAATCAATTCTTCTGTTTGTTACCGATCCAACAGGTCATCAAGCATAGCATAGTGCTAATAATGCTTACTTCATAGTTATCAGGCCGCCTTTCAACAAGTGAGGACTTCGTAAGGATAAGTTTACGAGAAACAGCATCACCATAGTCCCCGATTCCTCCTCTTGGTCCATGCTCCAAGCGGTATATTGGACAATGGAACATTCCATGGGCCGCCGAACGCAACCTAGTAACAGACCAATCCCAAAGAGGAGCTTCATCCGGTCCCACAGCTTCCTTAGCTATACATTTCATGGGCAAGGAATAAGCACATGAATAAAATTTGCATGTGGTATGATGCAGTAAATTGTTGAAAATTTACCCCTCAGCTTCATATAATCAGAAATGGTAAACGGTTTAGAAGTATCAACAGACAGTGACACGCCAACAGTAGAACTTGCCATCTTGGTCTGCATCAAG
>JAYMSL010000775.1:0-20899 GCA_036897195.1 Plantago coronopus
GGCCGTTGTTCGTTTAAATAGTCCTTCTAGCTCACTTGCAGAGCTGAAGCTGAATTTTGTATGAAACTTTTAGCAGATTTCTCTCTGCCATTTGAGTACAATCCAATCGTGTTTGGTGAGTCTCGTGTATCCATATATTGGTTTTCTCGTGATAGAACTCCGATCTAACATTGGTATCATCTGGAGCCAGGTTATTCCGCGCACTTTGATCGATTGAGGAAATGACGAAGCCCAACCACAGTGAGCGTCTCGAGCAGTTGGATACGGATGTTGCTGGTTTGACGTCGACTGTAACTGCCATGGGCGTCGATGTTGCGGAGCTCAAATCGGACGTGATTGAGCTGAAATCGAGCGTCAATGATATTAAGAGTACTCAAACTCAATTGAAGGAGATGATGGCTGAAGTTCTCCGGCAGACGACTGCTCGCAATGATACGCTGCCTCGCCATGATCGCCGATCTAGTTTCGGTGAGGGTACTTCTTCTCTAACTAATCGTGTTAAACCTCCACGGTTTGATTTTCCTAAAATTTGTGATGATGATCTGCGTGGCTGGGTGAGGAAATGTAACAAGTACTTCATGCTTAATCCGATGAGTGATGTCGATAAGGTTGTAGTAGCTGGTATGTTTTTGGACGGGATGAAGGGAAACTGGTATGCGGATCACATTGAGGGTAATGAATCTGTAGGATGGGAGCGGTTCTGTGATTTGTTTTTGGAGAAATTCCTTTCAGTGCGTAAGGAGAGTTTAACTGCTGAATTTAACAAGCTTAAGCAAACTGGTGGTGTGGAAGAGTATATTGAGAAGTTTGATGAGCTTAAGTCCTTAATGAAGAGGAAATATAGGGATCTGTCGGAGGATTACTATGTGGAGAGTTTTCTCAGCGATTTGAAGGGTGATGTGAAGTGTATGCTTGATCTGTTAGTACCTAGGGACTTAGATCAGGCCATGCTCCTTGCTAGGAGGCAAGAGGTGCTGTTGGAGACTCAAAATAAAGGAAAATCTGTAGCAAAGCCACTGCAGAGTGTGAAGGGTGTGGTTACTAAGGAGCTTAGTAAGACTAGTGTTGACAAAACTGGTTTTATTAAGAAATTGTCTCAGGCTGAAATAGATGAGAGGAAGAAGAAGGGGCTCTGCTTTAATTGTGATGAGCAGTACTCCTATGGTCATAAGTGCAAGAAATTGTTCATCATTGAGTTGTCTGAGCAAGAGAGGCAAATTGTGCTTGACAGTTATGATGAAGAAGTTGATGGAGAGATTAGAGTTTTTGTTTATGATGTGAGTAGTCTGGATGTAGCTGACACAATCAAGGTGAAGGGGAGGGTTAAGAATGTACCCTTGGTCATTTTGATTGATTCTGGAAGCACTCACAATTTTCTAGATCCACAAACATCTAAGAAGGTTAATTGTGAGGTGGAGGTTACTAATCCCTTGTTTGTGACAGTTGCTGGCGGAGGGAAGATGTCATGTGACTCAAAATGTTCTGATTTTGCTTGGGAAATGTCACATCATTGTTTCTCAGCAACTGTAAGGTTACTTCCCCTTGGAGGTTATGACATGGTGTTAGGAGTGGATTTGCTGAAGAAATTAGGGCCATTAATGTTTGATTTTGACAAAAATACAGTTACATTCAAACATGAAGGGTCTGAAATCATTTTGGAGGGTATGAAATCCACACCTGCTAGTATTAGTATGATATCTGGCAAGGCTTTGAAGAAGACTTTTACTAAAGGTAAACAAGCTATGTTGGGGTGTTTGTTTATTATGGAGGTGACTGGTGATGCAGATCATGCACAAGATTCTGTAGAGTTACAACCATTATTGAGTGAGTTTTCAGAGGTTTTTAAGGAACCATCTCAATTACCACCCTTCAGACATTGTGATCATAAAATTACTCTTAAGGCTGGCACTGAACCTTTTAAGCAGAGGCCATACAAGACTTCTTTCTTACAGAGAAAAGAAATTGATAAGTTGGTGGATGAGTTGTTGGCTACTGGTTTCATTCAACCAAGCCATAGCCCTTATAGTAGTCCAGTTTTGATGGTAAAGAAGAAGGATGGCTCTTGGAGGATGTGTGTAGATTATAGAAAGCTTAACTCACTCACAATCAAATACAGTTACCATATACCCATAATAGATGACTTGCTGGATGAATTAAGACATGCTAGAGTGTTCTCTAAATAGGATTTGAGATCAGGCTATCATCAGATAAGAGTTGCTATTGATGATATACAGAAAACTGCATTTGTAACTGACTCAGGGCTTTATGAGTTTCAAGTGATGCCATTTGGGCTCACTAATGCACCAGCTACATTTCAGGCTTTGATGAATAGTGTGTTCAGAGAACATTTGAGGGTGTTTGTTCTTGTTTTCTTTGATGATATTTTGGTTTACAGCAGGGATTTGGAGGAGCATAAGATTCACCTGCAAATGGTCTTGTCTCTGATGTGTAAGCATACCTTATATGCAAAAGCTAGTAAGTGTGTATTTGGTAGAGGTTCAGTAAAGTATCTTGGCCACATTATTAGTATGGGACAGGTGTCTGCAGACCCAAGGAAGTTAGAAGCTATTGCTAATTGGCCTATACCTACTACACTAAAGGCATTGAGAGGCTTCCTAGGTTTAACTGGTTATTTCAGAAAGTTTCAATCTCAATATGGAGTGAAGGCTAAAGTGTTGCATGATCTGACAAAGAAGGGCAAATTTGTATGGTCTAATCATACCACTGAGTGTTTTGAGAAATTGAAAGTGGCCATGTGCAACCCACCAGTGCTACAACTTCCAGATTTTGAAAAACAATTTGTTCTTGAGACTGATGCTTGCTATGAGGGCTTGGGTGATGTGCTTCTGCAGGAGGAACATCCACTAGCATTCATGAGCAAGGCTTTTAGCACAAAGAGTTTGGGGTTATTAGTTTATGAAAATGAGTTTTTAGCTATCATTTCAGCAGTACAGAAGTGGAGGAGCTACTTATTGCACAACCAATTTGTCATAAGAACAGATCAGAAGAGTCTTAAATTTTTGGTAGATCAGAAGATTTCTACACCCATCCAACAGAAGTACATGACCAAACTCTTGGGATATGACTACAAAATAGAATATAAGGTGGGAGCTAGCAATAAAGTTGCTGATGCACTTTCAAGAAAAGACAAGGATAATGGGATAGCATGCAATGCAATTTCTGTTGTTCAACCTCAATGGAGGGATGAGTTACTGGCTAGTTATGATGGTGATGAGGTGTCACAGGAAGTTTTGCTCAACAAGCTCTGGCCCCTTACAATTTAGCATTGTTCTCTGTGCATCATGATTTGGTTAAATACAAAGATAAGTTGTATGTGGGTACTGGTTCTGACATAAGGAGAGAGATGGTTGTTAATATGCATGCTGGGGCATCTGGTGGTCACTCTGGGATTTTGGTGACATTTCAGAGATTATCTGGGCTTTTTTGGTGGCCAAGGATGAAGCAGCAGGTCACTGAAATCATACAAGCATGTTCTATTTGTCAGCTCAATAAGCATGAAACAGTTGCATACCCTGGTTTGTTAGTTCCACTGCAGACTCCAGACGGGGTGTGGCAACATTTGTCGATGGATTTTATTGAGAAGTTGCCAAAATCTGGAGGAAAAGACACTGTTTGGGTCATTGTGGACAGATTCTCTAAATATTCTCACTTCATTGCATTATCTCACCCATTTTCTGCATTCAGATTAGCTGAAGTGTTTGTGGATTCTATCTATAAACTACATGGTTTTCCTGTGAGTATTGTGTCTGACAGGGATAAGGTGTGTACAAGCCAGTTCTGGAAGGAGTTAATGAAAGCTTGTGGCATCCAACAAAGGCTAAGCGCAGCTTATCATCCACAGACGGATGGCCAAACTGAGAGAGTGAACCAGTGTTTAGAAGCTTATTTGAGGTGCATGACTGGCACTTGTCCAAGGAGGTGGGCTAAGTGGCTTGCGCTAGCTGAATGGTGGTACAATACCAACTACCATACAGCTATTAAAATGTCACCATTTGAAGTTGTATATGGTTACAAACCGCCACAAGGTACTATGTCACAACAAGGAGCTACAACTGTCGAAGAACTGCAAGATTTTGTGCTTGAAAAGCAACTTATGAATGAGAGAATCAAAGCCCAACTGACACTCACTGCTAATAGAATGAAACAAATGGCTGATAAGGGAAGGAGTGAGAGAACTTTTCAGGTAGGAGAATGGGTAAATCTGAAACTGAAGCCTTACAGACAGCATTCTCTCAAATATAGCAGGATTTGGAAGTTAAGTCCTAAATATGCTGGACCCTTTGAGATCTTGGAGAAGGTGGGGTTGGTGGCTTACAAACTGAAGTTACCAGAGAACAGCAGGATTCACTCTGTCTTTCATGTTTCTTTGCTCAAGAAGAATGTTAGTTCACAAGCACCTATAACTGGAGAATTGCCACTCATGGACACTGAAGGCCATATTATACTGCAGCCCACTGCTTTGCTAGGAAAGAGAATTGTTAAGCGCAACAATGCAGCTGCTGCTCAAGTTCTGGTCTCCTGGGCACAATTGGCGGAGGGAGAAGCTACCTGGGAAGATTGGCAAGTGCTGGTGAAGGCATTTCCATATGTAGAGACTTGGGAACAAGTCTCTCAAGAAGGAGAAGGCAATGTTAAGATCCAGAACTCACTTCTTATGTGTTTTGGGTTTAAAGCCTAAAAATGTGTTTTTGTATTACGTTTCTTATATCGCCATTTTACTTAATAGCTGATATGGTACTAGCTAGCGACGCGTGTCCTTAATCGGACGGCTACTGTGTAGCGGATGGTTAAGGCAGTTAGGCCGTTGTTCGTTTAAATACGCCTTCTAGCTCATTTGCAGAGCTTAAGCTGAATTTTGTATGAAATGTTTAGCAGATTTCTCTCTGCCATTTGAGTACAATCCAATTGTGTTTGGTGAGTCTCGTGTATTCGTAGATTGGTTTCTCGTGATAGAACTCCGATCTAACATTGGTGTGGTGGACGGATTTCGGAGATCGCCATTAGAGCTCGATTTCAGAATTTATGTGGAATTGTGGTAGACAGAGAAAGAGTAATTTCTCACAAGAACTTTCTATCTTTTGAAACTTTGACAGTTTATCTACAAACAACAACCCCAAGTTTATTCTATTTACCAAACAAGCACCGAAAATGAGCTGAAGTTTTTATTAAAACAACCAAAGCGTCTCCATATTTAGCTATTGTCACCCTTTTTATTAATCCTATCTCCAGCAGTTCAGCCCCAACTTGGGGCTCAATCCTGCCACATCATCATTCCACTAAATCTCAGCCCCAACACAAAATAAGTACTCCTGCAGTTCAGCCTCTTCCATCCTATTTTTTTATTATTTCCTTTTCAACTTTACTTCTTTTAAATTAGTAACTAAAACCACAATACTATAAATTAAAATTTAAATAATACTATAAAACCATCAACATGAAATGTCATGTACATCCGAATTACTTAAAGTATTACTATTTCTATATAAGTTTAATAAAATAAAACAAGTCAAATATCAAGTACTATTATAAATAAAATAAATATATCAAATAAAATAAAACAAGTCAAATATATTAAAGTAGAACAAAAAATAGTGAAAAATAAGTTACAAATATGTTAAAACCAAGTATCAAACCAATGACATATCATATAAAAGAAGCAAGTTCAGACCACTCGGCCATAGCGGCCATAATATCTAAATTTAACAAAGAAACTATATTTTGTAACAGAAAAAAGGAAAAAAGTAAAAAAAAAAAAATAGAATAAGTGCTCAGGCGCACCTGAGCGTTGCGCCGTGTTCAGGCGCTGTTGGAGCGCCTGAACAGGCTCAGCTCCAGCAGTTGAGCCTCTGCCGGAGCAAGCCTAAGGTGGTTCACAATTTAGCAAACAATTTTATTAAATCTGATGCTGGAGATAATATACCTTGAGAAGTTGAGTTGTAATGATTCCAGATTTAAGTTGTGCCATGTTTTCTGTTTTGATTAAATGAAATCCCTCTTGATTAAAAAAAGATTAAAATCAATGAAAAGATTAGGTCCATTTAAAAATTATTATATATTTTAGTGGGGTTATTATGTTATTCAATAATACTTTATTGTAATCTCCATGTCACCTCTTCAATTTGCACTCGTAAATGAATTTTATTACTTGGTCAATGCATAAGGACATATACGTTATTGTCTAAATAATGGGGACTAGGATGTAATAATCAAAGTTATTAAGGGTAATGAATGTGATTTATCGACCAACAAAACTGAATCCATCAACCGACCAACCTTCCAATATTTCAAGAAAGAAATTCCAATCTTTGTTGGCCAGAGATACATAGCGTGCTTACGAGGACATTGTTTCAGTTCCATGGATACGTTACCATATCCTCGAATTTGATTAACTCTGCGTGTTTTCTTTGACATTCTCACCATATCATCGAAGCCGTGAAGAATTCTGAAGATTCAGAAGTAAAATTTGAAAGGATAAGATTTGGAGATTTGGAGATTTTATGATTTTCCTTTAAAATTTTCCCCTTTTCCTAGTTTTTCTGGAATCTCTCCTTTTACTTTTCTTATTTCTGTTAAAACAAATGTGGAAAATTAAAATTTTCCTTTAATTTCTTTTCCTTTCCTTTGATTTCCCTTAAAACATACAGAAAAAGAAGAAAAGAAATCTTATATATTTATTATAAGTTATCGAAATCACATCATAAATTTTGCACTTTATGTAATTAAAATAACTCGATCATATACTCCGAAATTGCTTTGTTTCAAGATATCCCATGAAATATCAACATGATTATGTGCATAAAGGATACAACTTTTACATCTTTCATCTTGTTCTCTTAATGCGATTTTATTTCCACAACATTTAGCGCAACTTCTTTCGTCGGTATACCGTTCATTTTTTCAAATTGCGAAAGGTTATATATTTTTCTAATTGCGAAGGGTTATCAGGTTAAGAGATACCACAACTCGGGGAAGAGAAAGAAAACAAGCGGATAGGCAACTCACGTTTCTTAAATTGTACGGATTTGTCCTGAACTTCTTTTAATCTAGAACCTGCTGCTGATGCTGGCTGTGTATATATATGTTCAGATTCGATAGTGTGCCGTCTTTCTATTTGTATTCAGACAGACAGAAGATAGAAGACTGACAGGTCACTGATGAATCGCCATTTCTAATTTCTCCAGACATTGAATTTTGCACCTTTAGCTAGTTGTCAATCGCCATATCTCCAGACATCGAATTCTCTTAGCAGTAAGTTCAGAAGCCTGGAGCCGTTTTGAATGGATTGATGCTACTAATGTTAAGCCCCCTTGGGGTCCTGGTATGCCTCGCGATCTTCCTGTACCTAATTGCAATGGCTTGATTTTGATTGCCAGTTCTAAGAAACATTTGCTCTGGGTTATTTGGAATCCTTTTACTGGTGAGTCTTTGAAGTTACCGATTTGTGATGAAATTATGGTTGGTGCAAACACACGTGATGATAGACCACATTGAGGGCTTGGGTATGATGAAGTTAGCAAGGACTACAAGGTTGTGAGAATTGCTCAGTCTCTTTTCCGAGTGAAGCTCTTATGTCTAGACGGGAATGTAATGGAGCTTTTGTCAATGGTGCGTTGCATTGGATTCCCTATTCAGCAGAGACAAGGCATTTGGTTGGGTAGTTGCTCTTGATGTGTCGACTGAAACTTATCGCAAAATTCCATTGCCATCGATCACTAGTAAATTAATTTTTCGTGATGATTTTGGATTAGTTGCATTGAGCGGATCTTGTTCTTGTATTGTCTCCACATGAAAAGGTTTACTGCGTGGATTTATAATGGCTCTGATGACAAAATATGGAATGAGGTGATGTCGCTGGAAATGGATATCGATTATGGCCAAAAAATGAGTCTAATAGGTTATTTAAAGAGTAAAAACTGTGTGCTTCTTTTTTTTTTTGGAATCGGCAAATTTATTACTTAGAGTAAAGAGTTTAGTACACGTGCATTAGAAATGCACAATTACGAACAAACAAGACTAGATAATACAAAGCAGTGGGTGAGAGGCCCAATTATGCAAAGATGTCTTCTCCTGAAAGTTGAAACGTTTGCCTGGTATGACGTGGAGACGAAACATTTACGGGAGTTCACTATTGGGGTAAACCCGATGCAAATGGTGATGATCAAGATGAGGAAAGTCTCAAGTATTTCAACAATTTTATTCGTCTTAAAAGGATTGAAGGTGCTAATGAATGTACTACTTCAGGAGAAACATCTACAGACTACAATAAGGAAGAGAAAAAGAGTTGAACATGAGAGGTTGCGCCTGAAGATTTTCCATGGATCCGCTGATATATAGTATGTGATACATGTTTATCATGTTGCGCAAAGTTAGATGTTTATCATGTACTATTAGTTTCTGAGTAAGCTGGAGGTATGGTTGGTAAAGGATAACTGCCTCAACTGTGATTGAGTCCTTTATTAGTCTTGGAGTTGTGAACTTGTGATGTTTAGCATTGTTACAGTCTTACAGAGTATGTTGTTGCAACTTGCAACTCACTTCAATCTGATGGAAGTGTTGCCTGTTCCATCTATAGAAAGCTTGTGTTAATGTGAACTCTCCTTAGTTATCTAATTCTTCGGTTTTTTCTGTCTTCTATGTGCACATGTTAGAGGAGTGAATAATTGCTCAAGTTTATGAAGTGATCACTAGCTAACAAACTCTTTTGAGATCTCAAGTTCTTGCTAATTGAGATGATTGACTTGTTCACTGGTAAGTTTGCAACTTGCAAGTAGTAAAATTGATGAAATTTAATGTTGCAGAATCAGACAAGTCCTTGGTAAACTCTCTGCAATCTCTCCAAAATTATTCTGTCAAAGTTGAAATGTACATAATTAACATAGACATTATTCGATAAAGTCCAGTTTAAACACAAATCTAGCTAGCTACATGAATAATAAGCTAAGATGAGTCAAACTCTTCATCCATCTTCTCAGCCATGCCCTGAAGACTATAATCAAGATAACCAACCAGATCATCGAAACTCATACCCTCAACCGGATCAGCAAAAAAGGTCCATTGTATCGAACAACCCTTCACATCATCTCCACCGTTGACCGACACGACTTCTATCGTTGACATATACGTCTTAAATCCTATATTATTCTCCAAAACTTCGTAACTCAAACACTTACCTACCGGATCAATCGTGAGCAACTTCTCATGGCACCACTTGACAGCCACCTCACCCCCACCTGGTGGGGCCGGGAGAGTCGAGGAGCAGTATCGGACTAGGCCCTCTACTCCTTCCACCTTACGACACGTGTCGATGCCAGGGAGCCACTTGTGGATGGTGTGGAAGTCCTCCAGGAGTGACCATGCCTCTTGTGGTGTGGTCTTGACTAGTCTTACTGAAGTTTTGCCTTCCCATTTGGATTGAACGGATTGTTTTGCCATACTTGGAAGTTGGACCAAGACAATCTATAGTTAATACTAAGAACCGGGGTTTTATATTGAAGAGAGAGCTGATGAATAGACAAGAAGAATCTTTGGTAGTAAATTGAAACATAGGCATTAATGGGAATTTATGCTTCGCACATTAGCAAGGAATTTGGTTCTTGATCATTAACTTATGGTTTATTATTATGCCTTACTCGATCCACCATCAATTTAGCACTCATAAATAAAGAAGAGAAATATATATGATGGACTTTATATTTGTGGTTGCAGTTTGGTGTGTTAGAAGTGACTCTCTTGTTCCATTATGGTATTAAAGAGCGTTTATATAATTGGGGTATCTCATATAAGTTATAACTCAGTTCGGTTTAGTATTCAAGTAAGTTCAACATCATTTAGTCACGTACAAATATTTTCAGTTGAATTAACAGTACCTAAAATCGATGATGCATCTTACAAATACGAGGACAAAATTTAGGTTGATGTCTGGGTTTACACCCTAGCTAGCAAGTAAGCTACACTAGGCAACATCAAGAGAAGAATGAAATGTACGTACGTGTGGACTTGGATGGGTATGGACCGTTGCAACACCACCCGGTAATGTGAACTCGCGATATAGCAAAACCTATCGATATAAAACCGAGCACAATGGAATTTAGTAATAGGAAACCAATGTGTATTGTGTGCTTCACTGCAATTGAAGTAATGGCACACAAAGTGCCTCACACAAGATCCGCACTGCATTAATACAATTCCCAGCAAATACGAATAGATTCATTATTCATATTCATAGTTACTTAAAACTGAAAGGCACGGTCACATAATTACAGTCAGTCCAGAAGTGTTATGCAATGCATGATAACTGAAAGAAACTGCATTTTCAAAACATACTAGCAGGCAGCAGCAGTATAGTGTTTAGGCCACCCCAAAAGCTGAATGCTAAAACTTCAGTTACATATTAGTATATATTACTACAATCCATCTTCACAGAGCCTTCTCCCTTATGAGGCGGAGCAATATTTGTCGACGGTTCATGTCCGCATTCAGGAAAGTCTCTGTCAGTATTCGATCACCAAGGATATGCATTTCCAATTTGATGGCATCCTCGTCACTCAACTCTGGATATTGTTGAAGGGCCTCAGTAACTCTGTCAAATCTCTGCTTGGCCAGGACTTCTGGAGACTCTAACATAGAGATCATGTTTTCCACAATGACTTTGTATTCATCCCACATCTTGTTCATGAATCCTAAGAAGGGCTTAGCAAGCATATCAGCAGCTTCGTCTTTGTCTTCCTCCCTCCTCTTTCTTTTATTGGTTCGAGCTGGAGGAGGATATGCATATACATCTGGACCGGTGAAGTTTGGCATCACCGGACGATCTGGTTGTGGCTCAGACAACACGTCCTCTGATTCATTCAGTGTATCATCCAAATCAGGTATGTAGCCATCGCCATCGTCTGATTCAGCATCACCATACCCAACTGCTCCATCCCCTGTAGCAAAATCCTCTCCAGACCACTCTGATGAATCATACTCGGGGATCTCTTCATTTGCCATCTAAACCCAAAAATCACATCATAAGTAACATATACCTGGAGATACCGTCATCTTTCGGGTGCATTTTCCAGGTTTGTTTGGTTATGCAAGTGCAAAATGTCTTTCAGAACACAGCGGAAGTAGCATTAATTGTTTCCATAGATAGAATGAAATCAAAGTGCAAAATTCGATTAATCGATTATAAATCATGCCATCAAGTCATCAACTGTCTCAATTTTAACACGAATACAATATCTTCATATTGTAATAGCAACTCATAAATTCATCATAAACGTTCCATTTCCAGATACAGTAGATATAACCTAAGCAAGAGGTGGCAATTTGGACGGATTACCGAATTCTGTATACCCTAAGCTGAAGCTGAAGCTGAAGATGAGTGTTACTGTATTAAGCGAGTGAGTAACTGGGTAAGTGTGAATATGGACTAATTAAATCAGGTGGGGTATGAAAAAAAAACAAACAGTCGGATCAAAATTGCCAAACTAACAGAAACCCATTACAACATAATTACCTCAAAAGAGCTTTTGTAATGAGATTCTTGGTAACCTACGATCAGAAATTTTCATGTTATTCATAAATGGAAGCAGCACTGCAGCAATTAAGCGAATCCGACAGAAAATAGTTACTACATTACTGTAACTGAAGGTGATAGCTTAAATCCTAGTAATGGAGACTTACCAGATCAAGAAATTGTTCAGATTCCGATTGATGATCACTCAGTTAATTTGGAGGAAAGAAAGACAATACTATGGCGTTTTGGTTTTTTTACTCTTTTACCTTTTCATTTTAAATCTTTTTGACAATTGATACCGCCCAAACTCCCAAGGCAGCTTTGTTACGGCAAGGCCTCGTAATTGGTCCGGTCCAGACCGATCCGAAAAAGTCCGGCCTCTATCTGATCGGATAGCTAATGGATTCATTCGAATTTTGAAAAGTCCGGACTTTTTTGGATCGGTCCGGACCCGACATTAGTTATTTCTTAAACTCATGTACTTAGATTTTAACATTAAACGAGGGTGTGTCCAGAAAAAAATCGAAAAAATCTTTTTTAACTGTTTTAATTTTCCGGACACACAAAGTTTTCACGGCCTGTAGGGCCGGGGTACCCCCGACGCCCAGCCGGCCGCGAAAAATTAAAACAGTTACAAAAGATAATCGATTTCTTCCCGAAAGTGGGGAACCCCCGGACCCACTGACCCTCCTTCATAATTTTTCTTTTCCAGCAGATTGAAATATAAGTCCGGGCATCCGACGGATCCGTCCAATTCAATCCAAATCCAACGGGTCGGACTAATTACATGGATATTTTGACTTTTTAATTGCTCCGAATTTGAATCAGTCCGGACCAGATTGGATGGATGTCCACGGATTGAGCTGAAATTGCTAACCCAAGTTACGGCCAGAGCATCCCTCATTAATTTGGGGTGGCAAGTTCATTAATCAATTGAGAGCATTCATTAATTTGATTAGGGCAAACGCCAAGTTCAGTAATCAAACTTTCCATACTTTTGAATATTCATTAATTACTAAATTTCACGAGCATTGTCAAATTGATGAACTCGGTGGTTAGCTGAAACATTTCTGATTCAGGAGGTTATGAATTCGATTCTCGTAATGTGTTACTTCCTCCGTCTGAAATTAAGATTCTCATTTTGCCATTTTGGATGTTTCATTTAAAGCTTCTCGTTTTTATTTTTGTACATACTAATTCCACTAACAACAATAAATATATTCAAAAGTAATCACTCATTAACTTTTCAAATCCCATTAACAATTAATATATTTATTTTTCACCTCCACTACTAATATTCTAATCAAATTATTTTTTTCTCTTTTTTTTTTAAACCCAAAATTAAATGGGAAGTTTAATATGGGACGGAGGAAGTATTATTTTTCCCGAAATTGATGATATTTTTTCTGTATTGAATTTTTTTTTTTTTTGAGGGGATTATGTATTGATGTTTGGAGACTATTTAGTTAATTATAATTAAAAATTTGTATCATAATTGTAACTGAATATCTTAAAAAAATAATAATAATAATCACGAGCATCGAGCTAGCGTAAATCCATAATCCGTTTCCTCTGGCTTTTGTTAAAATTGATCTGAGCCGTCCACATCACCCAAACCAACGAGTTGGATGCAATTTGAATAATCCGGCGGGTGACGTGTGCGGGAGATTACCGCCTAGGCAAGTGTCACGCGTGCGGATTAAAACCTTCATCATTATGTAATTAAGTTATGCAAACTGAACTTAAATATCATTATATGACTACTTTCTTGGTCAAGATTAAAAATTAACCTTTATCACTACATTTGATTACATAATTAAATCCTTAATCAATAACTTGTAGGCAGCGAAACGAAATAAGTTGTCTTTTTTTGGATGACCGGCGATGACTTAGTGTTCTTTTAATTAACTTTTCGTCGGATTAATGATTAATGATCGTGGAATTAGTTTAAAGATTGATGATCACATGAAATGATTCTTTTGATCATTCTGTCTTGTCTTGATTATATGATGATTTAATGAATGATCTTTGAGGGTTAATTAAGGAGACAAAATCTTATGTCAGTTGTCCTCAGAGAATCCCAGTCTTAATTTTGTTCTCTTGTTTAGTTTTGGCTAATCAATCTTCATCATCATGCACGAACGTGGGGCATGTAATGTAATGTGTTGTCTCTAGCTATTATATCTACCCGATTATAAAATCTAATCCAAAAATTAATATTTAATGATGATTTAACTTATCAAGTGATGATCTATATATGTATAAATGGACCACCATGAACTCATGTTGACAGATGTTAAAGTTCAACATCTAAGCTATGTTATGCATGTCTCATCTGAGTTATATTTAAGCTCAATTCAGATAATTTTTAATTCAGATTTGTTCAGTTGTTAATGTAGGTCTATTTAGTTATATTTGCAAATGTTAACTGGGTAAAGTTTTGTGATCGAGAGATACTCGACTTCGACTAGACTAGAAAATATGAATAGGAAAAGAAAGACAGTAGCTTAGCTATGGACTGTTTGTTGATCTACACGTAACTGAAGGACAAATGCTTTTTCTTGAATCGTTTCCCTGAGAATGCGGCTCTTGCCACCTCAAAATTTCCCATCACTTGTTCTTTTCCGGTACACAAACTACAAAATTATCTCATTGTGACATTTATGGAAATCTCCTTTTCCTGCCTACTGGTTTTCTTACTTCTTGCTAAAAAAGCTATTAATTTGCAAAAAAAGGTGAATAATTTGTGTAGCTGCTAGCCTGCTAGGAAGTAGGTAGGAAGGGTAAGGAAATGAACGTAGTGAAATTCAAAGGTTTCTTTCATAACTTAAGTGGAACTACAATGACCCAACACCGAGCGGTAACAATTATCATACATATCTCGTTGGTGCAATATTGTCCGATTTAAGTTTGATCTTTCAAAAATTTAATGTTGGTATATCATATTATCATCTACAAAACTTCATAGTGTGTGATACAGTGGAACCGTGGATATACGTGTTGGAGAGATTTTAGTATTCAAATGAGCTTTCAACTATATTCGTCATATCGATCATGGGCCCGGGCCCGAATTTCGGTTTGCGTAATCGAATGCGCTAAAGCGTCACAATACTAAAATCACCTGAGTGAAAGGTATTTGATCTGCACACTAGCATGATATGTCGATGTGAAAAATGGTGAAGTCATTTACAAATGCTAAAATGTTGATTACAAGAGAAAACAGAGATGAAATCTGAGTTTGTGACTCGCTTGAAACAAAACGATTGAAAGGAGCCAGGTGATCGTCTGGCTACTCTCAGGCGATTGCTTGAGTTCCAACGTTCGGAGGACGATGGAGATGAGATCCAGGTGATTACCTAGATCCTGGATCCCAAGGCAATCGCCTAGATGATATTTAACGGTCCAGGTCAGACAATTGCCTGGATAAATATTGTCTTAAGGAGAGATAGTCCAACTATCGACTCCACTCACCATTGTTGTTGTTCTACTCTCCTTCTCGTCATCTTCTATATACTATCCATACTCCACTCACATACTAAATTTCCTACAATACTTGTATACCCTAAAAATATAACCATCATTTGGTAATTAATGTTGAATTAATCAGGTATCTAAACAAGTGTAAAATAAGTGATAAGAGTGATGAAGTAGTACTGAAGAGGTCGTAGTTAAAATTGGGGTTATATGGTGGGTAAGTCTGTGAAAGTATTTGATTCAGGAGTATAGCAGTAAAATGTTTTACTTTTTAAAAAGTTATAGATAATACAAACAACTTGTAATAATACACCTAGCAAGTGGTATCTGAATTGTTTAAGCAACCAAAAGATAGGGAAGAAGAACAAAGATATTCTTAAATTATAAACAATGTAAAAATAATTACATTTGACTGAATAAAAATTGTAAGCAAAATCAACCAGCTCAATATATACGTCGGTAATATTAAATTAACAAGCATTATTAATTTAACTTAACTACTTGACAGTACAGCTAGCTTTATTATCTTGGTTGCGTATGCTATATACATAGAACAAAGTCAGCGACTTCCTTTTTCTCCATCTCACTATATCTCTCTCCCAAAATTCATCCATTTCTTTTCATCTTTTCCAGCACTTCTTTTCAATTTTCAAGTTTGGTGCAAAAGCTATCAATTTGTACTAAGCATGTGGAGATGAATCGTTACGAAGGCGACTTAACGGATATTATACGTGCAACCGGAGTAGGAGGCGGAGGTAGCTCAGCAACCGAAGAGTGGCAGTTCCAGAGCAACACGATCGGGTCGGATGAGGTTCTGCAGGTTGATGATTTCGGGGACCCGTTTAGCCATTTCGGAGATCCACTTCTCCAAGAAATCCACGGGTTTGATTTCCACAACTCAAATGGTCATGATCATGTTGTTGAGCACCATAATGGGAATTTCGGTAATGCGAAATTTCATGATGATCATGAAATGACAAAACAGGCCTCGTCGTCGTCGAATATTTTTTCAAGGATGTTACAGATTTCTCCAGCCGCTGCTAAGTTACAAGCTCCGCCGCAGGATGCGGTGGTTGTGAGTACTCCTATGTTGGTACAACCGAATGTTGTTAGTAATAATAACTATAAAAATAATTTGATTTCTTCGAATATTTGCAAAGGGCATGTTGAGATCTCTTCACCGCGAAATACGGCCACCAAGAGAAGGTCGGATTTCTTCTTCATTTTTTAAATTTAAATTTCTGGTTTTCTTGAATTTTTTACAACTCTAGTATACTTGTAAATGGCTAAGTATGCTAATTAATCTTTGTGATTCAGTTTTTTTTTCCTTTTTTTAAAAAAACTTGTTATTCAATTTTAAACCTTTCCTGCAACAAACTAGCTAGCTAGCTAGCTTTTTTTAAAAAATAGATCATATCGTGAAAATTGTAATGATCGGAATAATTAGAACTTTAAAAAAAAGAATACGAAATTTGTAAATCATAAATTAAAAAGATACTAGAGTGTAAGAAATACTCGATTTTGTGATTCTCCTTCCAAAGAAGATCCTGATTTTGGTTTCATTGGTAATCAACCAAATCATCTTCATGATAAGACCGGCCTATCTTTTCGTTGGATGGTTGCCCTCTTTTTGGTTTAGACCAGTTATCGAACACTGTAAATATACCGTTATTAATACAATTTTTTATGTTTTCAAAAAAAAACCATCTTCATGAATATACCTAGCTATAGTACAATTAACAATCTCTTTAAAATGTTGTGGAGAATTAACATTTTTATACCTAGCTATAGTACAAAATCTATCTCCTTAGTTAAGTTGAATATGTATCTAAGTTTAGGGTTTATTGTATAATCTCAGACTAACATATAAAGTAGAATTTAATGATTTATAAAAATTGAAACTGTTTTGAATAACTCCTATGTAATGACATAGCTTTCATGGGGCTGTTGTGGATATCCCACTTGACCAAGATATCTATGGTCTCATCTGGTTAGTCTTCCATCATTTTTGGCTTTTTCACTTCAAAAAAGTGGTCAGTAATGTGACAGTAGTAGTAGTAGTGAGCAACTACTGATCATTAATCATTTGAGCTAGCTCAAAATCAATGAATATACATGTAATCATGCATATAAATTATGCTTGTTTGTCAAAAGTAATAATATATTCTTTATGTAATCATAAGTTCATGACTACAATTAGATCACAGTATGTAATCATAAGTTGATGACTACAATTAAATCACAGTAAAATGTGCAGGAAGAATCAGGCGAAGAAGGTGGTATGCATACCAGCTCCAGCACCAGCAAACAGCAGGCCAAGCACTGGAGAAATAGTTCCATCAGACCTTTGGGCATGGAGAAAGTATGGTCAAAAGCCTATTAAAGGTTCCCCTTATCCCAGGTTTGTTAAAGTTAATCCTATCTTAACCTAGTTTTTGCCTAAAATTCGGTACATACACTAATCATAATCAAACTTACTATTAACTACATTAGGCATGTAAACTTCTCTCTGTATGACTATATATCCTATGTTAACTAGTGAGATGTTTTCTTTTTTTGGTCACAGTTGAAGGTATATCACTCCAATTTTGCTACTCCCTCCGTTCCATATTAAATCATACATTTTGACATTTTACAGTTAAACTTTGTCGACTTTAACCGCATATTACTCTTATTAAATTATAATGAAAAAATATTTTTAAAATTATATTACGATACTTTGCATACTAAATTTTCAGTATACAATTTAATTAAAAAATTTAACCTTATAATTTAAGAGTAATATGCGGTTAAAGTTGACAAATTTGACTATAAAAAGTCAAAATGTATTATTTAACATGGGACGGAAGGAAGGAGTATATATTTAGCCAAACAAACTAATACTACAAGTTAATCAACTACATGATGAAATTCATCTTCTCAGATAATTGTCATATAAGCTACTACTAACTAGTATGACATAAGTTATAAGGGGTAGCGATATGAAAGTAGAGTTGGAAAGCATGAGGTGCAGGAAATTCTGAGTCCTGGCGGAGGCAAGTAGTTGTTGTTTATGAGTATTAAGGTGGTCTGAGTATTGTAGTAGTAAAACAAAATTTGTGTGAACATAAATAACTAACATAATAGCTTCATTATATTGGAGCCAACTAGATTATAAGTTATCGGCTAAAAGTTTATACAATTGATTTTTGTAAAGTAAGTTGATCGAGATGATAAACTAGCTGATTTAATAAACTAAACGTTTATATAGCGAGATTATTTTAATTATTGATCAAATAAGTATATCGAACTTATTAAAAGAGCTAGTGGTAAATAGATAAGAATGAACATGTAGAGTCAAGATCCATTGTAATACAAGTAGAATTTGATGTTGTTATATATACTAATTAATCCTTTTGTACCAATATCTAGTTGGAGAAGTTGACCTAAAAAGTTTCATTGTTGATTTTTACCTCACTCCCTAACACTGTATATTCATGTTCATGAATCCTGCAGGGGCTACTATAGGTGCAGTAGCTCAAAGGGGTGTTTGGCGAGGAAACAAGTTGAGCGGAGCCGAACCGACCCGAATATGTTGGTGATCACCTACACCTCGGAGCATAATCATCCATGGCCCACTCAACGAAATGCTCTAGCCGGATCCACAAGGTCTCATCACTCCACCAAGAACTCGTCTCCGAAGAATAATAACCCTCTCATTAACACTTCCCATTCCCCCAACCCCAATAAAAGGAATGAATCCGAACTAGAACTTGAGCAGAATCTGGTATCTATCAAAGAGGAATTGGATAACGACGGGTTGGAAATGGATGATCCAGATTTAGATGAAGGGTACAACCCGGCCTTGCATGATGGATCCGAGCAACCTGAAGACAGTTTCTTCACGGATTTTGGGGAAATCGATGCCATTAACCCAACGGGTCTCATGTTCGGTTTAGAGTATTGGGCCGGAAATAGCAGTGGAGCAACCACTTCGGACAGGAGTGGCACTACCGGATTTTAAGGAGAACTAGAGGGATTGATTATCAACTACTACAGTCTACATATATGCATGCATGATTCCGGGCCGGCCCCCGGCCTACTTGATATATTAAAGGGAGGCGCTGATTTTAATGATATTGTGGCAATCTTTTTTGGTTTTGCAGTTTCATCCAAATATCCAATGTATATTGTACTTCAAATGTGAGTTGTTTCATGCGTGTGGCCCGTATTACAAAAACCAGGATGAATGTCTTCATGGCTAGATAAAAAAACAAAAACAAACAAACAATAAAGATACTAATTAATTATATATACATGCAAAAATAGTTATAACCATTTATTTATTATTCAGTAACTTTGTGAAAAACGTGATTTTGGGAATTACGTGAAAGATGAGGTACTGATATACATTGCATGGGGACTGGTACACTAAAATAATCACTAATGTAAACTACATGAGCGACTGATACACTGAAACAAGCACTAAATATACACTACATGAGAAATTGATATACTAAAATAAGCACCAATATACACTACAAGGAAACTGATACACTAAAACAAGCTCTGATGCCCTACATTTTAGCACTGATACACATCGTTTTTTCACATTTTTCCTGAAATCACGTTGTTCATAAGACTTTGTGAATATTATCTACCTTAGTAAAATAAAGGAAAAGGGAAGTTAGGTTTTGTTTGGTAAACTTTGATTAAGTTCGGCTCAATTCAGATTTGTCTTGGTAATATGATCCAACGTTTGGATCAACGGGAATCACATTTTTTCCACGACTGAGCATTGCTGCCAGATTGGTGCGCGAAAGATTTCTTTTTGTTGCAGAAGCTTTGGTGCGGATCTTCAAACAACAAATGCTCTAGGTGCTAACTTATGGGATATTTATCAGAAGACCTAAGACGAACTTGACAAACAAATTGATAAAAGGGCAAGAAAACAAGAATAACTCTCCACCACGACATGTGGATCTCTTTACTGAGACGCGGACGGAATAATCAAGACCGTCTCTCGCTCTTGAAATAAAGTAGTGCTAAAAGAACAAACTTTCAAAACCTATCTTGAGCTTCGCTCTTTAAGGCAACAATATTCCATTCAATAAAATAGAACATAATAATAAACAGAGTCTTGAAATCATATAAATACTAGCTAACATTAAACCTAGTTTGCTTAATGGATTAACCCAGTAGAAGTCATACTTATCATCTAAGAGTCCAAGCAATAGAGTCATAAAGATAATGGAAAGTAAATAATAGAAAAGATGCTGCAAAATCTTCCGAATTTCTTCCTTAGCACGTCAACTCGGATCGCTATCGTGCCCTCAGGTCGGGTTTGCATCACTATATCACGGTTTATTAGATGTTAGGGGCATAACCACTGGTGCACCCACACAGAAACATACCAATTGTGCTTTTGTTAGTTTTTTTTCAAAGAAAAAAAATATTTTATGCAAACTTAATACACGTGTCGCCATCACATGTCAAATGGCCGCAAGACATTTTATATTTGGATTGAGCATATGAGGGATGTGAAAACTTCAAGTTCCCAATAATAAATGTAATTACACTACCTAGGGTATTTCTCCTTTACTCTTTCGTCTTGATTATGTCTCACATGTCACCGGCATTTCTAATAATTTTTTAAATATTGAACATTATAGAATAAAATCATTCCCGTCCTTCAATTTATGTTTAAAACCTCTAGCTTAGTAGTTAATCTGCCACCTCAATGCATGCTCCTTCTCTTTTCTTTTTTTAGAAACGAAAAAATTTTATATCATAAAATCCAAACTGTACAAGTATACCGTATAGGTGCTGTAAGTGTGGACTTTTTGCAGGTTTAGGCAACCAGAAAGTCAGGTTGGCTCAACCAAGATTGTGGTTGTGGCAACCACACAAGTCCAGCACTTGGCC
>JAYMSL010000776.1:0-20899 GCA_036897195.1 Plantago coronopus
AGTAAACAATCAAAGAACAAGCTTTTGATATAGATGGTGTAAATAATATTGGAAGAAAAAGACAAATAAAGTTAGGACTTAGATACACTCAACATCTAGTTGTACTATTCCTGGATTCAATGTAGATAACCACCCGCAAAGAATTTAAAACATGTCAACAAGCTGAGCACTTGGAAAGTAGCCAAATCTTAACAGACAACCTTATTCTATGAGAAAAGGTAATCCCAACCTTTGCTGACTTAACTTTCCATTTATGAATGTTTCCTTACCTAACTTCCATGTGTAACGGTCACCCCTGCGCCCTTGTGTCAACCTTACGATGGCTTCATATACGATTTTTTAAGACTTCAAGAACGTCATCCTGTTCTGCTATGCTAGTGAGCCTTCAGGACTATGATGAAGATAGCAGAACGCATTTTAGCAAACTGTTTTCACCAAAAGAACTTCTACTATTCAGAAGTCAGAACTCGTCCAGGTTGGTCCCGTGTATGAGTATTTGTCTTGCCAAGAAAAAAGTCCGAAGATATATTGTCAAGAAATTTATCTTTTTGATTATTGACATGTTTATTATTTGCAGTTTTTTTCTCTCTCATAGCCTATTCAGCAATATTAGGTGCAAAAAGTCTATCATCACTAGCTTACACTACATACAACTTTGAATTTTAATGGTGTTCTATCGAGTTTTTCAACCCTTCTCAACAGAAGATAAAAGTGCCAGCAAAACGAGAGTTTTCTTGGTTCAACCTTTATAATTCAGCATAGCGTGAGGAACTGTTCTTAATAGTTGATTAAGTTGGCTTTATGAACCATCAAAATGTACTAATCAAACCATATTACAGTTCTGTAGTACCAGACCTCCATGGCCAGATACTCACACGGTCATGGTTTCGAAGACATGCTTAGCTTCGTTACAAACTAGAAATGTAAAAATTTCAGATTCGAGATGAAAAACTACACAGAAAATGTTTACCAAGTAAACCTACAAGTATTTTATTGCATGTATTGTAAGGTATTAATGTATGATTTGATAACGGATCACATAAATAATGTTTACAGAGAAGCAACGCAAAGCAATAGTTACTTCGCGTTCAAATGGTAAAACCGACTACAGGGCAGTAAAAGTAGGGGTGTTTAATTTGAATATCCAATAGATGAGCCCAAAATCCATTTTGGATATCCAAATTGACAGTTTGACACCCCTGTGTATACATGTAGAGAATGTTACAAGGGTGTGTGTTTTAACTGTGCTGGTCAAGCCAAGATATGATATCACCAAATACTCTGAGAATCATCTCATCTGGTTCACCTTCTAGGAGAGCATGATAAGCACCATCATAAAGGTTGAGCTGCTTATCCGTGCTGCAGGCTTTCTCATACAACGCCTTGCTCACTGATGGATCTGTCACTTTATCATCCTTTCCATGCAATATTAATAATGGGAGAGAAACCTGCATAGTTACAAGACCAACGATTCAGTGTCTAGGCTATTAAGCTGTTTATCTTCAACGTTTTACTTGCCAGTGCCAACCGATTTACTACCACTTCACCAGAGATATTTGATGCGACCTTTTGCTCTTTATAATAATTTCAAAAAGGAACAAAGGCAGGTGTGACAAAGCGAAGAAATTGAGCCCAATTTCAACAATGAAATTATCAACGTGGAGAAATGGATCTCTACCTTTTCGAGTTGCTTCTCTATCTCTTGTGTGATCCTCAGTAACTCCAAGGCTGTTCCCAGGCGTGGTTTATGCTTGTAACCGACAATGTTATATGCGCACTGAATTAAAACAATAAACATATAAATAAAACTTGCACAGTTTCACCTATAGAATCTTGAAATATGCATCCATGATCATTATATCTTTATGTCATCAGTTAAGTGAAGATATCCTACCTGTTCTCTTTTCTTCACATCTTTGAATGCTAATTCAGCTAAATCTTTGTCCGGAACAAGCTTCTGCTTTGGAATTAGTTTTGCCAGTCCGATTAGAATTTGAGTCACCAACCATGGCGGCACCACATCGTCTGCCATCTACGCACAAAAAGTTCATCAATCTAAGGCATGGCTTGCTGAAATAAATATAATTAGAGAAATTGTCTAGATATATATTGATTAGTTGATCAGCACATTTTCACTTCAACCAGTTCACTACAATATTTTCACCTAAAGAGGAAGCCTGGTAGACGAAAGAAAGAGCTTAGGCTATAGAATGAACAACGATTTACTACATAGAACTTGCAATTACCCAGCTAATTAGATGCTCTAGATTAGGTGATGCCAAGAACACCCAATATACTATAGAGTTTTGAAATATGTAATAAAAAGACAAGCACACCTTTCTGTGCTCTCTACATACGGATGTTGTTAATTTAAAATAGATGTTCTATCAGGAAAACACTGGTACCTTGCACATTGGAGCAACAAGGATGGCACCACTCCAAGCATCGGGTTGTTTTAGGTGTACCTTCAGGGCTACTGCTCCACCCATAGACTGCCCAAATAGAAAACTCGGCAACTTACAGAAACTCGGGTTTTCTGCAATGACATCATCTCATCATTAATGCATTCCACCAAAGAGATAATTGTTGAAACTTATTCATCAAAACGAGAAGATGGTAAGAAAAGAGAAGAAACACTTTGCATAAAAGTTTACCAACGAATCTATAGAACTTAGCTTACCTTTGACTTTTGAATAATGCTCAATCACATCATCGACTAATTTGTCAAAGTCTGGAACAAAGCAATGTAAACCTTCTGATAGACCAAACCCAGGGTAATCCATGGCAAAAACTCCATAACCAGAAGATGCCAACTTTCTAGCAACCCCTACAAATAAACAAGCACAAAATCTTCAATACCCCATTTCCAAGGGACAAGCTTATAAACTTAAGGTGCATTTAGTGACATGCCTTCAAAGAAAAATGTGCATGTATCTCCGTAACCGTGACAAAAGCATATCAGTGCTTTTGGGGAACTGTCTTCCGGGATCCAACTTTTCGTGAAAATTTCCAACCCTCTAGAGTTCACTTCATAAGACTGAACAAAATCTACAATAAGTATTCTTCACCATTAACATCAAAAAGATAACTGATCTAGTCAATTATATGAAGCACGGTATAAAAGGAAGCAGGATCAATAACCGTTGTTTCATATTCTAAGAGCCAAAAATAAAGGCGTGGATCTGAAACTTTTGTAGCCTTGTAAGGAGGATTATAGGTAAAGCAAAGCTACTATAATGGCATTTATGTAATGAAAAACCAATTTGCATTTCACATTTCCTAGGACTTCAAATGAAGTTCATCTCGACAATGAAACAGAGGTCTACTTACCAAAAACTTTTATACAAATCAACAATATCAACGTTCTTCAATCACAAATTTCACTTAATTGGAAACCTTAGGAGTGAACTTTCGTCAAAGTGCGTGTGAGTGAGAGGACAAAGAAGGGATCTTGAAACTTGAATGAAATGGTATGATCGAATGACACTGAGATTCTGCATTATTTTCGTACATGACTATCAAATAAAAAAGAAAAAGGGATAAAATAAATTATATACCTCAGTTATCTTTAGTCCATCACAGGGCATCTGCATGACATGTAACAAACATCAACATAAGTGCTTGCTCATTAATTATTGGGACCATATTTATAGAGTATCTTGGAGAAGATCAAGCAAGTTGAAATGGTGTATACAAAACCAGACAAACGTAGGGGACTCGTCTTGAGAAATAATTGCTCTTTTGAGAAGAAACAACAGATATGTCGGGGGAGAAAAATTAATGAATACGAAGTAGACGGCTTCATCCTAACTAATGCAGTAAGTTGCTAAGCAAAGTGAACATATGCACTGCAATTATCATAACATTGCTATAAAAGCATTGATTTAATTCAAAGGCCTCTTAAGTTTAATACACGCTGAAAGTGAGACTTCAAATACTCTTAAGAGGCTTATTCCTTCTCTTGTATAATGACTGATTCAAGACACTTAAACCTTATTATTGCAAAAACGACAAATTCATACGAGTTCATAAGATAGATATGCAAGTCTATGGCATGTTCAACAAGTTAACAGTGAGTCTCAAATGGCAAGAATCATTGGTTAAGGGTACAAAGAACTGTAACTAGGATCTTCACACTAGCTGCTATCTTCCAAGTCTCAATATACGCAAGTCCATGACTAACTGTTAGCAGGTACTTCCAAAAATCAGTTTACATTACATGATCAACAATTATATAAAATAAAGTCCTCCAAATTCCCTTTGATTGAAGAGCAGTACAAGAGGTCAAGAGCTGACCAGAAAAGGATTCATTACTATACATGATTGATTTACTTAACAGATTAAAGTCCAACTAAAAGAAAGAAGTAAGCACAATAAACACAACCAATGTTCAAGATTAATCCTTTTGACTCGAACCAAGCAGACACAAGATTGACACAATCAAATCTTCAAATGAAACATTAAAGGTCCCAATATCCAGAAAGGGCAAAAGATCACAGCTTCACAGCAATTTCACAAAACAGTTACTAACCTTAAACAAGATGTGGTCGATGGAGAGCTGAATCTCCTTGAAGGCCTCCCGAGCAAGACGCCGGGGTCCCACCTGGTCCATGTCAGCATCGAGCAGCTTCTGCACCTCCTCTGTCACACCCTCAAATTTATGGCTCTTCTTCCCCATCTCTCCGGAGGTGCAATTTCAGCTCAGCAGAGTTGTAAAAAGACAGGAACACAACTCAGGAGAACAAAAGACAGGAACACAACTCAGGAGAACGAAAGGCCGCAAGACTTTGTGGGGTAGGTGGAATCGTTTAGCTTACAGAGGCGTAAGCAAGATAGCCAAGATAACCAAGATGTGTATGGCACGTGGATTTGTGATGATTACAGATTTACAGTACTGAGAATTTTGCAGATTTTGTTCATGTATTTTTTAATTTTTTTTCTCTTTCCCTGTTCTCGGTCAGTTTTGGCAATCGTGATTGGGGGGATTTCTTCCGGGGGTTTTGGACTTTTTCACTTCTATGATTCTATCGCAACACTAATTGCCTCTTGAGCTAATTAATATTTTATGCATGTCCGTTTTCCGTTTCCTAGTAACCATCTATTATTTTCAACTTAAATACAGTTCCGTTCAGTTTATTTCATATCAAGTTTGGTTAGTCCCCACTATTTAAACAATTACATCCACACCCAAATGAGAAACAATAATTACAGATAAACCCAGTGGTCAACGCTCATCTCGCCGGACACACGCCATTGTCCACATGGATGTCCATGTCATCATATGGGTGTGGATGTAATTGATTTTGGTCAGTTTTATGTGGCCTATTATGGGTTAATTTGTAATTGACCTTATATAATTTTTGTTAGTTTTTATGTCTTTTTCTTCCCAAATTAACTAACCCATTTTGTGGTTATGTTTTTTTTTTTGCTAGACTTAATTAAGATTACGTTCAAATGAGTTGTTTTAGAATTATATTACAAATTTTCGATCAAATATAAGGTTATAAGCATTCTTTTGATTTTATGTACTCATTTTCTCATATAAGTTCACAAAGTGCTACTTACAATGGTACCCATAAGTCTATCAATGTCAAAAGTATTTAATTCTAAACCATTTAAAATATATATATACATGCAAAGTTGTTATGAAAACTTTCGTGGTATGTTAACATAAAAATTGTGACATAATTGATGGTTCAGAATTTTCCCATTTTCTCATCAGTGCATAACTTTATTTTTGCTACACTCGTAAATCATAAGTAACAAAATTTAATCAGTCATTGATATATTTAAACTGAATACACTCAAAAGAAAAATTAAGAAGTTGAATTGAAAGTAAAATTTGAGTATGATGTTAGATGATTAACATTTTTGTACATATTTTCCGTTGAATGGACGTGCATAAAGTCCATTATAATTTATTAATATTTAAACCATGGTAGTTAATTGTATTTAAAACTTCACATAATCAATTACAAATAAACCCAGCTGACATGGAACAACAAATCATGCCAAGTAGACAGCCACATTTGCTTCCTTTGCCACATCACACCAAAGTCAACTCAAGAATTGTAAAATGGGTTTAGATGTAATTGTTTAAATAGTAGGTACTAATCTGTAAAGTGGTCTTATAGTAGGGGTGGTATATGTAATTTAGTGAAATAAACAGAGTTCAAAGTACTAGAAAAAGAAAAACAACTAGAATTAGCAAAAGATCAATTGCTGGCTCTTTTTGCGAGAGTATTAGCAACTTGGTTCACTTCACGGTATACAAAAGTTAGGTGTACTTCTTCGAACATGTCTATCAGCTTTTTACTTTCTTGAATGAGGGTCTGATGCACCGGTGTTGCTTCAACTTCCATGTTAAAACATGAGATGAGAACTTGTGAGTCAGTCTTTGGTTGGATTTTAAAGTTCCACAGTTTTTTCCAAGACCATTCGGGATGGCTTATTTGGTTTTTCGAATTCGAGGTAAGGAAGTTCTTTGACGATTTTATCACAAAAGTACAGTTTTTCGACGGTACCCATATGATTACGTCTTCTTTGTTTTCTGTCGCAAAGGGATGTCCATAATTTCTTTTACAATTTCTTAGGGAACGTTATCGTTCAATTTTGGACAGTGCTGAAGCAGAAAGAAGAAAGAGGAATTTGAGTGGGAGAGAAGAAAAGGGCCGGAATTAAAAACGTGTTTTAAGTAAAAAATCTAATGGTTCAGATTCAATCTTATAGAGTTGGATGGTTGAAATTTAAAGTACTATTAAATCTGATAATAAATTCAGCACAATCCAATATGATAATAGAAGGCCTCAAAAAAATTGCAATTCTATACAAATATCGTGCATTGATGATGCATGGTTTCGACTTGAGAGGTATAAGGAGGTACGGGAAGAGAATTTCCCAAGTAACAGAGCCAAAAGTGACAACCTGCCACAACTGCAGCATCTCCCTGAACTTTCCCAGATTTCCCAAGTAACAGACACAAAAGTGACTTGCTGCATCTCGGTACCTTGGCTATCAATCTGGGAATTTATAAAAATCCTAAAACCCAATTGAAAAATGAGGAACAAAAGAGGTGTAAACACGCACTTGACGGATGATTCTTTGAGAAACTTAGGCCAACCTAACCAGCATAATTGAGGATCGGATTAACCAATCACTTTTTGTTAGCTTCCAGTTCAATTGATCCTCAGTTATCACCCTTTACTTGAGTGATTCCTGAAAGACAGGTTCGATTTTGACAGGAGTTGGGCTTCCTGAGATCGGCCACAACAGAGTAGAGGTGGATAATTCATCCACGGCGAACGTGGAGAAAGGTTTGAAGGTGAGAGATAAGTATAGGAGGATGGCCGGTGGCAGTGGTGCTCAGACATCTAAGGGATAGAGAAGTAAGTGGAAGAAAAGAGAGACAGTGACAGAAATTTTAGGGGAATAAATATTAAGGCCACTCGCATGCCCGCTTTTTCTCCACGCGCAGGCACAAATACTTGTACACTTTTATTATCATATACTTCAAAAGAGATCACATACATCATCTTGAGTAAACAAATAAACATCATTGTGAACTTGAATCTAAATAGCATATGCACCCTTGAACCAGACTCCAATAACATACTTAGACTTAACTATCTGAATCCACATATAGTCCATCAAATAACAAAGTCCCTCGTAGTGAACTTACTCTGATATTGGATTTGTATGCCATATCAGTTAACAAAGCCTCATCTTCTATAACAGACTCTTATATCACATGCCCTTTAACAAGACTATTACTATACTTAGACTTGGACCACCATCCATTCCACAGATACAGTATGTTGAATTCACAATTATTATAATTCACGCTATAGATAAGATCCTATTACCTATATGCTTCATAGCTACAGCTAAAGGTATTTGAGACTTGAGTTAACTATTGGAATGACATTTCAAAATCAAATTATCCGTATGTTAATCTTAGTTTAGTATTTTGTTTTATTTCAAAGGGACTCGATCAATGTATATTTATGCATGCTTACATGTAATATAAATAAAACATAATTTAAGAAAAAGTAAAAAGAGTAACAATATGTTTCCATGATGACAAACTATATGGCTACACATTCCATTAAGTTTTGCATAATGATAAAGTAGCCAGGTCTAGAACAGCACACAATTGCAGATTTTCGTGGTAGAGCAATTCAAAAAGGAAGGGGCAAAAAAACGAAATGTTAACACAGACCATGTTAAGCAAGAGATATGGTGGTTCTTCCAGGACAAAATATATTTATTGCATAGCTCTGTAATTAATAGAAAACTAAATCTTATGTAAACTCATTACATGAGTACAATGAAAACCACTATCAACAGCACCATGGTGTAAATGCGGATGGAAAGTAGGAAACAGAACAAAATTCATCAAAAGGTTCTAAAGAATCAATTAACAGGTTTTTTATAAATCTAAACATTAAAACATGTACATGTTTTTTCTTCTTCTCAAAATAACTAAATGCACTAAAAGAAATGGTGTCTGAGGCAAAACAGGGCTGCAAAATTGAAGCAGTTCGATGCAATGAAATAAGAGTATCCCTAAACAAAGAAACACAGCTAAAAATCTCCAGAATTTACTTAAAAATCTCACTGAAAATCTCATACCTCACTGAAAATCCAGACGGAAAGATTGCGTTCTTTCTCCAGATTGACAAAAAAATATAAAAACAACATATTGGCATCCGTGAATACACAAACATTATAAATGTTCTACACATTAAATCAAATCAAACATGAATAATGGATAGAGATGGAATCAGCCTAAACCAATGATTAAATCAGGGGAAATCCGTGTCTTAGAATCTCGGCACACACACAATCACAAATTGGCAGCACCATGAGGAAGATCTAAGACACATTAAAATCCCATCATCAGTACCTGTCAAATTTCATCATTTTCCTTTTCCCTATCCACTCGATCAAGCCATGAACATTATCTAATTCACAATATCAAAATAAACTACTGAAATGCAAATAATCTTGGTTTCACATCCATAACTGGGTATAAATCAGGCTCAGATGAGCAAGGCAATATTCATTTCCAATAGCCTCCGAACATTTGGACCATCCTTACAGCTAAAAGAGCTGGGCAATCTAAACGGGCAAATGGATCTGCCATACTCTTTCATCACAGAGCAATCTTGTGCGTCAAATTCACAACTTTATACAAGCATAAACAAATTTTATAAATTTCAATCTCAAACAAAGCAAAAAAACACTCTACGCATAACAAGATTGAAGCAGTTAAACACACATTCCAGGTGAGCTGGACTTTATCCGAGTAACAAGTTTGAAGATCTTATTGACCGGAAAATGAAAAGACCCAGCTGGGAAAACTTTAACGCATCCTCGTTCCAAATGTCATCCTGACAAACAAACAGCTGATTCGGACAAACCAGAATCAGTAAGTCGATCGTCATGGATGACATTTGGGACGAAGATACGGGAAAGTATAGAAACAACGACCGGAGTTAAACTAGATGGCGGCGAAGTGTATAGGATGACATTTGGGCAATTAGGGTTGATTTGTTCTGATCTTATTCTATTTATAGAAGGGTAATTATGTGTCTAGCTAGGTCATCATAAACGGGTTATTAGTGGTTCTAGAATTGTGTTGGGAAATCGCTATCATTTTCTCTTTCTTTTTTCTTATTTGCTTTGATTTGTTTTTCGAGTAAATGATCAAAGGGTCGGATTTGGATTAATCCGAAAACCCGAAAATCATTTAAAAAAAACAAAAGAAAATAAAAAAAGAGGCAGCTGAAGTAAGGTGAGGGAGTCGATGCGGCAGTCTCTCACAGACGACGCGCAAGTAAGAGGGTGGCACGGTGAGGGTGGCGAAGAGGAGGAAGGCGTGCGAAGGAGGGAAGCGCGGTGAGGGACGTGAAGGGAGGATGGGCTGGGGCGGAGGAGTTGGGAAGGATGGAGCTATAGAAGCGTTGTGTGTGACGGTGTGAAAAAGGACATTTCTTCCTAAGAAAAAAATTCTTGAATCGGATAATTTAAAATCTAATGATTTTAATCCAATCTGATCCGACCCGAAATTCGGATTTCTCAAAACTATAATCTGAAATTTGATCCAAACCTACAAGATCAAATCAAATATTTAGAACATATTTGGGGGAAATTGGGAACAATTATTAATCCTCGCTTTACCTCTTTGAAGAAAACAGATTTTCGGGTTTCGATTGTTATTCACCCCCTAATAAAACAAAACGTGAAAGAAAAAAGAAAAAAAAATGAAATAGTTTGGGGAAGTGTACAATTTGTTGAATTGATTAATTATGGTAATTATAAATCGATTTTTTTTTTTTGAAGAGGCAAATCTATTCTACTCCTACACTGACCCAATACCAACCTTATACCCCACACCAA
This sequence comes from Plantago coronopus, assembly GCA_036897195.1. Taxonomy (NCBI): domain Eukaryota; kingdom Viridiplantae; phylum Streptophyta; class Magnoliopsida; order Lamiales; family Plantaginaceae; genus Plantago; species Plantago coronopus. Next base: position 10,402 of record JAYMSL010000776.1, read on the forward strand.
TACCAACCTTATATATCACCAAATAAACTTCCACCTCCGGCAATCGAACCCGGGACCTCTAACCATTACACCCTGCACCTTACCACTGCACCACCCACCCCGGGTTCAATTATAAATCGATTTATTTGGAGTTAAACAAAAGAACGAAGGAATTCAGAATATAAACTTCACTGTACAACTTGGTTGAAGTTCAAATTACTCTTAGTCTCTTACTATGATTTCTCATGTATCTACTGGAAGGAAATAATGGCATGGTAGGACTATCGTATAGTGGAGGAAATAACCAGACTCAATACTAAGTTTCAAGAAGTTCATAATTTTGCTGCTGATATTCTAGTTAAGAAGAGAAGCAATTTTCAACATCAACCCCTGCAAAAATCTGGATGCAATTCTCAATAGCCTACATAATGCTCCACATGTTTGAATATATGTATGGAATGACTGAACAAGCAATCAATATGCTCTACATATTTAGACTAGTTAGTTACTGTTCAATTTAATTTAATTTTTAAACAATATAATAAGTCTCAGTTTGTTTAACACTTTTAAAAAAGCGTAAAACAATTTAGTTAACCGTCAAGTCGCGTTTTCCCGACTGCTTTCCAAAACTCATCCCAGATGCTCAATTGCACCTCCACCGATCCTGCAATGGCCGACCACACCTCTTCACGGCCACCCTTACACCGATTCCGGAATTTCAGCCATTCGACACACCGCTTTCCTCAACTTAATTTCGTCTCGCTTATTACTGCTCCATAGACAACGTTCCCTCACAATTTTACACCACAAAGTCGCCCCTGTTGATTTGATTCTGGGTATTCACCGGACATTCTCCTCTTCTATCTCAGGTAATTGTGTTCTGAAATTCTGACATGCTCCTGTTTATGTTCAATAATTAGAAAATTGGTAGTAGTATTTTTATGTTCTTCGGCAAGTTTATTCCTCCCCAAGAAATCCTTTGAACAAATTATATTTATGACAAGGCACAGTAGGGCTAGATGTATTAATTGAGCGAGTTCCGTGATAGTTTTAATTTGTATCCGCTATGTTGTTGTTTGCAGCGATGCATCTTCAGTCGAGTTTACACAAGTTTCTGATTTGATTGAGAAATATTTTTCAATCCGAATGGTATAATGTGTTTGATGAAATGCTTAAGAGAGTTTGTGCTTTCTTGTTGAAAGCTCCAAGTTGTCACTTTATTTACATGGTCTACTACATATTAAGAGAATATCAATCTCAACCAGTGACTGATCACCTACATTCTGGTTTTCCCTAATCAAAGTAAGAAGTGACTTATAATTTTTATTAAACCTCAATTTGTTGGCTCTCGTTTCACTGTAGGTTTCTCTTTAGTTGCCATCTTGTTTGCAATTCCTTCGTTTGTCGATTGTCCGCTAAATGTTCAATTGTTATTTGTGAGAGTCCATGAGACCTGATATATCTGAAGTAAGAGCATGTTGAAATGAAGTGCATTTTTGTTGCTTCAAAAGATCCCCTCCAAATTTGTTGTGGCATTCTTGGTCAACAAGATGATCAGTAGTTTGGAGGATCAATATATAGTTTGGATCTTGCAAGGTAAAATATAGTCCTCCATGATTTTGAAGCTCCAAGGTTATGTGAATGATACTGTTAATAAAGATTCAGTTGGTGCAGCATTAATTCATTACTTTGCTTATTATTATAAACAAGGACACTGTTTTCCAAAAGATAGATTTTACATACATCAATTTATTTAACAATTTGTACTTTATATTTTACTTCTTGCTTACTGTTTATCCCTTCCTTCGGTTTTCTGCATATTTTGTGTTACTGTCCCTTAGTTTCCTTTATATTTTGCTACTCACATTTGTTTGATTTATATGAAGAAAGTGAAACTGTGTTACTGCTAATACTGCAAAATTTACCAATCCTATCTGTCAAATATGATTCTATATAATTTCTAGCGAATGGGAACAAGAATGGCTTCCTTTGAAACTAAACAGCAGCTATACGCGAGATTGTTATGAGCTCGCAATAAAAATTCCCATGTTAGTATACAACCCCTATAAGCTACAACTTTTGATCCAATAGAAGCCTTTTTCTCAAAAGAAAGGCAACAGCCTTCTGAAGCCTTAGACTGAGTCACTTGATCATGTACGTAGAGTTTAGACCTTTCGAACTTTTGTTAGCTATAGCCCATAGTATTCTTCTGTTTCAATATCGTTGTTGTGTTTTATTTCCCTTTTGTACATCAAAATAGTCCAGCAAATGTACCATGTGTAGTCAAATACAAGGACTCGATCCATGCTTGGTAGATATGATTTCTTCTCTGCTCTACATGCAAAATTTAAAATTTGTTTCAAAACTTAATAGGTTGTTGCCATCCGAATTATGCTTATGAAAATAGACATCATGATTCATACTGATATAATCATATAACATAACAAATGTTGCACAGATGCCTCACCAATTTCTTATTGGAACTTCTGCTGTAATAGTGCTATTTTTAGCTCCTTTGCTAATCGTATCCTTCCATAATTTTTCATCACACTATGAAGCTACACATGTTGTTATCTATAGGAGCAAACATTTGTGTCCATGTTATATATTCTCTGTGTGACGCATGTGACCTTTTTGCAATTTGAGAACTTAGATTATGTTATTTTGCTTTCAAGTATTGGTACCCAAGTCTACATGTTTGGCTAATACTCTTGATACAACTTAAATTTAATTAAGCTTGAGAACAGTTAGATAGTTCAGATTAGTGCAGTTTAGCTAAAATATATACTTCAGTTCAAGACAGGTTGATTAATTTTAGTTTAGAGATTCTCAGCTAAATTGGAGCATAAGTCATTAGCAAGATAGGCATAATAGGTGAAAAGACTTACCAACTCAATTGCGCTTCGTTATCATTTTTTTATATCTTCATTGCCTAGCCTTATTTTTCCCAATTTCTACTGTTTAATACAAAAAGTGCAAGAAGCCAGATACATTCTACCAAAAAAAAAAGTGAAAGGAAACCCATATATATCACAAAATTTACATTCTATGTTTGTGGAGTAAGACAAGGGCATCGCGCTTAGCGCGATGCATCATTCTAGTAATTGTATTCAGTTTAGTTTGCATAGTACAACTTTATACTTGAATTCAGTTCAATTCTGAGAACTTCAGGTGAATTAAACAAAACCTTAATGACAATACTAATGGTTTAAAAATCCAAAATGTGTTGTGTATTTGAATAAGTTGGATCTACTTTAATTATGTTTAATTAATGCATGTTTTCTGTTAAAAGAAAACAAAACAAAAGAATTATTATTAGATTGTAATCAACCCAAAGTAAACAAGAATTTGTGAGCGGCCAATATTAATTTACGGTAGATATGAAAACGAAGCGCAGCTCAGTTGTTAAGATGCTTCACCTTCAACCAATAAGTCGGAAATTCGAGACACTCCTTTATCGTTTTAAAAAAAATACTAATTTATGGTACGTTATCCAAAATGGATCATAACAATTAACACGCATGTTTCTCACTTCAATGGCACCAAGAAGGCAAGACTTTTTAGAGAGTAGAGGAAGGACTCACAGGTCTCAAGGCTTCGTTTGGTTCTGCATGGACCATTTTTTGTCCATGTGTGGTTTTGGGCAACCGTTGTAGCTGGGCATGGTCCAGGGTCGGCTCTGAGATTTGGAGGCCCTGTGCGAAAATTGTGAAGGGGCCTAAGTCAAAATCATAATAATAAAAAAAAAAAGTGTAAAAAGGGCCAAAGGAGTCTCTACACTGTGACCACTTGGAAAGAAAAACAACCTTTTCCATTACAACCAAATGACTTTTGCATCTAATTTCACATAATTATTCTATCTATTTAAATATCTAAGTATATATAGGCTTTTGGATCTTCTGGGGCCCCGAAAAATGGGGAGCCCTGTTCGGGCGGGCTGCCCAAACAGGGCCCACCGCCGGCCCTGGCATGGTCCAAACTGAGTTTGGCCCTTTTTTGTTGTTGTTTGGTTGTTGGGCATGATGTGTGGCAACCGATTTCAGCCCATTTATCTTCCAGACCAAACAGCTGCATCAGTCCAGTCCATTGATCATCCGTTTCTGTGTAACGACTTTTTTGTCTGTGGGCTTGTAACTAGTATCACAGAGAGGCCCAAGTCTATCAAAACACCACTAAACCCTAGATCAAGGTTTCAATTTCAGATATTCTACTTTCTTCCTCTTTTCAAACGGTAACTACTTCATCGCAAAAAAAAAAAAAAAAAAAAGGCAGCTACTTGGTTTCTTTCTCTTCTTCATCCACAACCATGGATGAGCTCAAACCATCACCCCAAAACTCCCCTCCTCTATCCCCACTCGCTTCCTCGACCGCTCCGCCACCGTCTACGCAGACTCCCCTTCCATCATCTACAACTCCACCACCTTCACCTGGTCACAGACCTACACGCGCTGCCGCAGACTCGCCTCCTCAATCTCCTCTCTCGGAATAGGCAAGCACAATGTGGTTTCAGTCCTCACACCTAAATCTCCTCAATCTCCGTCCTCGCCTCCTCAATCCCCTCAGCCTCGACCACCGCACCATCTCCGTCCTGCTCCGTCACTCCAATTCCAAACTCGTATTCGTCGATTTCAGAATCTCTTATTGAACAATCCAGGCGAGTAGAATGACGAAGATGGAAGAAGTCTTCCAACAATCAGGGGTGAAAAGTAATTTCCAGTCCAAAGTCAGTCCAAAATTGTAGGCGAACTGGGCCACCAGCTGAGCTGGATCGATGCAAAAAAAGTTAAAAACAGGCCATCTGATGCACATCAGATTTGTGGTGCGAAAAAAGATGATGCTCACTTCAATTTTCAAACTGGACAGCCAATGGAAGGCGTGCTCGCTGGAGTTTGGACCGGGCAAGAAGAAATGACGGCCCAAAATTATTTTCGTACCAAACGCAAAAAATGGTCCAAAACGCTGGGCATCACAGACTCAAACGAAGCCTAAATGTCAATTGCTTTTTTGGTCTAAATTTTGGTTGGTGTGATAGGGTGCAACTAATTAATTATTAATTTAATCAGTCATTCACTTACAACATATGTTAAGAAGTAAGAACAATCCAATATAAGTTATATATAATGCAACGATTACATTAATGTATTTAATGTGTTTATCAATTGCGACAAGGGTCATGCTTCAAGTCGTTATACATGAGTATAATAATAATGTAATAGTATCAACTTTCACACGGACCATCAATTAACACGTGTCAAGTGGATATGTGGTGGTGGAGTCATATATGGGATAATGGATCTCTTACCAATCTTTTACGTTGTGTTCATCAATCATGTCGTAAAGTTAAACAACTGATCGCAACATAAGATGACAACCTATGTTACATCCGCGCTTAATGTTGGTATACAAGAGAACCTGATACTACAAATTCAACTACTATTATATTATAGTGTTTGTCAAATCTCAAATTATCACTATGCATAAGCCTACTATTATATTATAGTGTTTGTCAAATCTCAAATTATCACTATGCATAAGCCGCTACCTACCATATTGTAAGTGTGCGCCATGTTTTGAATACTCCATCCTGTCATATAATATGCGTTGCTCTACAATGATACCATTTCATACGTCATATTTAGTATGGTAGTAAATCCACGTTCCACTTTCTATTTAACTAATATCGTATTTGTTCGATTTCATTTACGTTCCACCTCCTTTGTAAAAGGTCACGATAACATTGCACGATATAAAATGTAATGAGGATTTAACTTAGTATCATGAGTGATTACAGTCATAAGTGACTAACTTAAATTCTGTTCAATTGTCTAAATGTTTAAGAATTCAATTTATTTTAAATATAAATTTCAACCATAAAATATGAACCGAACTAAACAAACTTGAATGGAGGGAATACGTCGCCGGACTAATAACCATAGATTACCTACTCCTATGAGGTAAAATAATGACGACAGGAAATCCACCCCCAATCCATCGGAAATTGTCCTCACAAATACATCTACAAGACTACAATCAGCATCAGCGTCCTTTAGCGAGAGTACCGTTATATCCGCTACCGTGCGCCTTATGAATCCGGGGCCTGGTTGAAAACAAGATAGATCTGTCACTTTCATCACTCTCGTGGACTCATCTACCTCCACAACCTGCTATCCGTTGCTTAACCTTAACAACCTCCATTGATTCTTAAACCAATACAATACACTTTCCACCTTCACCTCCCAAGACCATTAGCAGTCAATGAACTCAATATAAAACCATTTTCGACATGTCTGCTACATCATTCAGCTCCACTCATTTCCACTTCCAAAACCCTAGGACAACTCTCAGAACCTCCAATCATCCCCAATTTCATGTCGTTTTGTCCAAACTAGCATCCGCCGATGACTCCTCCGACTCCACGCTTCGCATTTCCTCTTCTTCTCCGAAAGCACGCTTCGTGGCGCGTAGAACGGAATCTATCTCCGTTCGCCAGCTCCAACGCCCTCTAAGTACTGATTGAGTGTTTCTGTAGTTACCTAGATGATGTATTTTGTTGATTTGCTGATTACTGTGTAAATGTTTGTGATTGCAGCCGAGTACATGAGTTTGCCGGCGAGTCAGTACTCGGTGTTGGATGCGGAGAGAATTGAAAGGGTGGATGATAATACCTTCAGGTGTTATGTCTACCGGTTTAAGTTTTTCTCGTTCGAGGTGTGTCCGGTTTTGATGGTTAGAGTGGAGGAGCGTCCCGATGGGTGCTGCATCAATCTTTTGTCGTGTAAGGTATGAAGTTTGTTGACCCTGCTGATTAAGGTGCTTGTATAGTTGTATGAAATGCTGGACTGTCAGATGACTCATTGTATGACAATGAGTGATGTTGTTAATATGTTTTGATATGAGTCATGGAAGTGATGCTTGTTACCTTGTGTGTGATCACTGTGTATTGTTTCTATTAAAACTAATTAGTGCTTGATTTTGCAGCTTGAGGGGTCACCTATTGTCGTTGCGCAGAATGACAAATTCGATGGTAAGATATCCACTTGCTTTCTAGTGTATCTAGTTATGAGAGTAAACATTTTACAATAATTTATTACCTGATATGTGTTCTAGTGGAACTACTTTAGTGGTACGGAATACTCCCTCCGTCCGCTCTAAAATGCACCATTTGCTTTTGTGCACAATATTTAAGGAAGTGTGTAAAATATTGATATATATTACAATTTAGCTATATTGGATTTGGATTAGTAAATGAAAAGTAAGGTAGTACAAGTGGGGTTGAATTGTGGTAGTATATTGATATATAGTTCAAGTGGAGTAGGAGTATGTGATTTAAAAGTAATAAAAACTTTACATTTTTGGAAACGGTGCATTATTAAGCGGACGTCCAAAATGGCAAAATGGTGCATTTCTGGGCGGACGGAGGGAGTAGTTGATATGGTTCAGATTGTATTAGTAAGTCTTTCCAAGGTGGGGGTCGCATTTAAAGCTTAGCATAGAGGTTAAACTTGCCTCATCTGCAAAATATATACTCGAAGTAGCTATTTACCATATTCACAGGTCGTAGGAATTTTCGTAATTTTAGGTAAAACTATACCTGAAGCCAATATCAAACTAAGTTTGATTCTCATTCGGTTGATGTAAAATCCTCTCTGGAACTGTTCAAATTTAAGAGTCATAACATCTATTAATGTCGTATAGTGCATCCAATGGCGTCTGTATGAATCCTTTACCAAAGCAGAAACTAGGGGGTATAGCTTCACTTATACAGTTATACTATCTCACTGCTGCAATGGTTTTTTTCCTTCCCTTGTACGAGTTAGATGACTGCAATATGTTACTAGCTCTCTTAGTAAACTGCAGAAACTCTATATAAAATATTGGCAGCCAGATAGTAGAACAAATTTGATATGTGAAGATACAAATTAGATGTTATAGTTTAAAATCCATAAACTGAATTTGGCCTCTGAGTTCAAGTTAGATGTGACTATGGGGCATTTAACTGAGTTGAAGTTTCTTACAGCATTTCATTTTGGTACTGTGTTTTGAAATCACAGGTTTAATATGATTATTATAAAATGGACCTTCTCTCTACAACAAAACCACCCCCAGACCCCACCTTAAGGATCATAGGCCGTGTCATCATGTCGAATAACACAAATGCGATCATGCTTCATCTGCTGTTATCAGTCATGTTTCACCATAACAAAGACATGTGTGCTTCTTAGAAATGTTTTATTTACCTGGGTTAGAGTCAGTTGGTTCTGAATATTACATCATAATCTTTCAGGAGTCCTTTGACATTGATTTGGTATGGGCATGCAGCTTCAATGGAGAATAACATATCATGCGATAGAAGGCAAAGTGACTCTCCAGAACAGAAGCTAACTTCAGATGCTGTCATTAAGGTAAAAGCTGAAGTAGTCATCAGTTGGGCTTATAATTGCATTACACAAAAAGAGTTTGCTCAAGTAGTCGAATATGTGATTTGCAGGTGAGCATCGAAGTTCCTTTTGCATTTCGAGCAATTCCATCACATGTCATCGAATCAACTGGCTCTCAAGTGCTAGATCAGATACTGAAGGCCATGCTTCCAAGATTTATGTCCCAGGTATGTTATTACTAATTGGAATTTTAAGTAGATACTGAAGGCGCCATGGTACATGCTAATATCTATGCAGCAGCTGATTTCATGAAATTACTATTTGCTATTCTAATGAACCTATGAATGTGCATACAAGATATGGGCTTGGAACGCAAACAGGAAACTGAAACTATATACATGACTTTTGAAAAGAAATAGTAGGTTAATGGCACGAGGATGAATAATTTGACAAAGAAGAGCAATTCCGTGGCATTTTTACTATTTGTACTCCAAGAGAAGAAACAATGGTTTTGAGATACTTAATGTGTTAATTTGTCAGATACAATTATTGGTTAATACTGGAGGAACATTAGATTTCTTTTGGTGTGTGATATTGGCAACTAGATAGAAATCCCTATTTATTGTGTCATGAATCTTCATTTATTCTGTTCTGGTGTTTTTGATCACTGACGTAGATTTATATTTTCATTCTTGGTGCAATGAATCTACGCTTGTTTTGCAGTTGGTGAAGGATTATGAAGCTTGGGCTTCTGGAGACCTTTCCAGACAACCTCTTGGAACTGGGGAGATCTAAAACCAGATGATCAACGCATAATGCCAACAATGTGTGTTTTATTTGTTGTTGTGTAATAGAATGAAATATGGACTTGGAAATAGATTATAGATACAACAATCAATACCAGTTACTTCTCACTATTTGCATTCAAAGAATCGAAGTAGACTTTCGTTCGTACATCAGTTAACTTCAAAGCTCGCAAAACTGGGAGTGTTTGTGGTATGTTTATATGGTCCCTTGATCTTTGTTTCTTCCCTCTTACTATATCTGTTCATCTCCCAGAGACCCAGACCTACCAGGCTTTCAAAATTTCCCTGCTAAATTTCGGAAGACCAAATCCAACTACTCCGAAGGGATATCTTAAAAATACAGTAGAACTTAAATGATGTCATGTCATACGTCCAAGAGAATAAGCAACAGACTGCCTACATATGCAAATCATAATTGGTTGTAATACTTTGTTGGTTTTTTTTTAAATGACCAATTATTATAAAGATTACAAATTACTCCCTCCGTCCCAAAAAACATTACCCGCTAGGATTGGCGCGCAGTTTAATGAAATGAGTTAAATTAATTGAGTAAAAATGAAAAAGTAAGTGGTGTAGATTACTTTTTGAGAATGTGTGGTGATAAAGAAGTGTATTGATATTAAAATAATGTTTTAGTGTGTGAGGTAACTTCCTTATTTGGTAATGAGTAAAGTTTTGTGAGAAGTCCGAAAATAGAAAGTGGGTAAAGTTTTGTGGGACGGAGGGAATATCAAATAAATTATACTTTATAATAAGCGGTCAGTCAGTAACATTTGTTGTTAGGTATATTAAGTCAAATAATTATTTAGTTAAATTTTCATACGTTTCCCCCTCCCTTCAAGCTCTTCCTCCCTCTCTTCAAATTCTTTTCTCCCGCGATTTTGTCTCTAGATTCAATTTATATTACATCAATAAAAATAATTTCGACTTCACCAAAATAATCTCTTCTTCAATATATACAATTTGATATCCATAATGAATATTTTTCGAGTTTCGACAAATTTTATTTCTAAATAATAGTAAAAAATTACCCACTATTATCAAATTCTTACTGAAAAAAAAGTGATTTTACTATATCATACATGCAAAAATTATTCCAATTTCACAAAAATAATCTTTTCTTAATATGTACGATTTGACACCAAGAACGAACATGTTTAGACAATTTTTAATTTCTAATAAATAGTCGAAAATTCCACAATTTACAAAAACACAAAATAAAAAATAAAAAAAATAATATAAAACCTATAGAAAGTGACACAATAACAACGTGAATATCCTTATATACCATTCAAATTTAACTCAATGACACGCGTAGCGTGCCACATATTTTCT